>NCKU01000736.1:0-34233 GCA_003675995.1 Dinothrombium tinctorium | reverse complement strand
TTTTCCAACTTCAGTGACCATCATCAGGGAAACAATTAGCAAATATTAACAATGACTCCATATTCTTTACTCGCGCAAAGCACGCATTCAAAACTTGCTTATTTTTTACCTTCATCCTGTTTGATATTGCTCTTAGTTTTATGGATGTAAATACAGCCTGTTCAGAAAGTGAGCAATCACTTTTTGAATATTTCACGAAATAGTTTAAATATATTTAAATAAGATTAATAAGATACCAAATTGTAATTATTGAAATAATTTCTCGTGCAATATTTTGAGTCATACCTTAAATTTTGTCTCGCTGTCACTTATCGCATTAAGCATGAAAACATTAACAATTGAGATCTTTAAAACACCAGCACAACTCTATGGAAGTCAAAAGTAACGGTGTTTAATTCAAAAAATTTTTTTATTTTCATAATGTTTTAAGAACGAGTTATATAGAACTTTTTCTGGCAACTGTGATTCGAGCAAACAGGCATCCGGGCAAATATGATTCGGGCAAATGTGTAGCAACGGAACCGAAATCACGATTCGGTGAATTTTTAAAAGAAGCGCGTTTCGCGCAAACCTAATGTTTATGATAGTCACTGACAATGCGTTGCTTTCTCTTTAAATAAACGAATGAAGTAATCGCACAAAAATTCGAAACCAAAAAAGTGTTTTTCCTCTATTTTCCACCGATTTTAAGCTAAAAGCTAAATGTAAAAATGAGCGATTCATCGCTGAATGCGAACGGTGAGTGCACACACGTGTTTTCCGTCATTTTCTTGTCGATTGTTCACAGCTTTTCAGCAAATGTCAGTTTCGAATTCGGTTGACTCGTCACCGCACAAATCACGAAGAGAGCAACAATTTTGCGCTCACATCGATTCAATTAAGAAACAATTGCAAAGCGGGCAATTGAATGAAGCCAAATGCATCGCTGCTTTCGATCCTATTTTGGACACGTTTCGAAAAAGCGACTCTGAATTATTGCTTTGTGAAATTTGCGATCTTTTCCTCTTTGTGTTCAGTCACGAAAATCGCTCTCATTTTTTCGATACTCGCGATTTACTTCAATTACTCGTAACGAAACTTATTGTGCGTCAAACTTCGCTTAAATCACAGTTAAAACTTCTTAAATGCATAAAGGCTATTTTAAAAGTTAAAGAATCTGACTTTGCTAATATTAACTCGAATTTGGTTCTATCACTTGTCAATAAGGTTAATGAGCAGCAATCAGCAAGAATTGTTGAAAAGATTGATTCCGATAATGAAGATATTATGACAGAAATTAGCTGGAGTAGAGTTGTACTTAATACGGTTCGCATTCTCAAACACATAATTAGTGGTCGTAAGTTGGAAAATATCGAAAAGTTACTCAACAATATTTTAGGCTTTTTAAAATTTTATATTTTTTACGGACTTCCTGGTTATATTGTGAATAAAGCGCACATTGGTCCTTTATATGCGTCGCACCTGAATCAATACATTCCCGATGAAATGGCTAATAGTTCTCCGAACGAGAAAAAACAGAAAAGTCAAAAGCGAAGAAAGCAGAGAAAAAAGAAGTTCGGAAAAAATGATGATGCAGATGATCGCGAAGATGAAATCGATGTTCTTTCTTCAAATGAATTCAATAAGGGCACAACAACTCCTTCAGATTCCGAACAATCGGCTTCCGAATATGTCAATCAAAGTCCGATAAATTTGAGACCAATTCTGAAACAAAGTAATGCAAAAATTCGTATAAATTCTTATGAATGTCTTTGCTGTATCGTGCAACAAGCCGAAAAAAAATTTATTTTTGGTTATTGGTCATCATTCATTCCTGATAATTCCGGTGTAGGAACGACCGAATTTAGTGTTTTGACTTCTATTCTTAAAGATCCAACTTTAAAAGCGCGTAGAATTGCCTTATGCTTTTTAAGAGAAATGCTCATTTCTGGAAAACATTTTGTACTTACTTTAGCAGAGGAAAAACGAAATCATTCGAAGCATCCGTTTACAACGCTTTCACAAACATTGGCTTCGATGATTACGGAAATTCATCGTTGTTTTTATTTGTTGCTATTTGCAGAAACAAACACAGATGTACTTTTGCAAGCATTAAAATGCATGTCAACACTAATTAGTGTAACTCCATACAATCGATTTGATTCTGGCTTATTGACCACTCTTCTTAATAAATCGATATGCCTTTTGAATTGTGAACGCCAAGTGCAAAATAGTTGTTTGGCATTATTTATAACAGCGTTTTCACTAAGGCCGCTCCCTAATGAATTTGTTAATTGGTCGAATTCAGAAGGAAACCAACACATCGAGAACTTGCTTAATTTTTGTTTCGAGAAAACTTCTTCGATGGAATCGATTGTGCTTTGTAACGAGTCACTGACATTCTTGTCAACATTTCTCGCCTCAAATATTTCGCATAAAAGTTTAAGTTTAACAAAAGTTATGAATTTGGCGATCAATATATCATCGCATGAACTTGCGTTAATCAATCCTGTAATTCAGAGCAATGTATGTAAATACTTACACAGTTTGGCCATTTATATGAAAACCTTAAATATGGAAGTATTCAATGAAGAAAAATCTTCAATGATCATCTGGTGGCAACAAATGTTTAAAACACTCTTGCTTTCAGTTTTTCAAGAATCCGAGACTCGGCTTCAAAGTTCATCCGAATGCACTTTGATAGATTTTCTCTCTGCCATTCATTCTGAAATTTTCGATGAGCTCTCCTCTCTTCAAAGATATCACCTAATATCAGTTTTGTTCAGCAAAGTTAAATCTGAAGAAATTGTACCAAATATAAAAGCCTCCGCAATTCGCTGTCTGGGAGTTTACCTTAACTTTAAATCATTGACCGACGATTTATCATTTATAACCGATGTAGCTTTCGCATGCAAAGATTTGATTACGAGCGTAACACGTTCAAAGGCTAACGAATATCAAACTTTAATCCATCAAACTACTTGGACATTCGCCAATTTAAATGATTTATTGCGAAAGTTTCACTCAGAAAACGAAGAAATAACAAATGGTTTTGTTCTTGATAACGGAAGCTTAACTCTTCAGTTATTTGCACAAAGTTTTCCAACTCTAATTGAGGAAAACGTAAAAACAAACATCGTTCGCAGTTTCAGCAGTTTGACTCTAATTTTACTTCAATCCCACCGGTATTCGGAAAGCAGAGAATGCATCGATCGCTTTATAAAAGAAGTAACAAACAATTTGGTGCAGTGTCTGAATAAATGCAAATCTTTCAAATTGCAATGGAATATATGCTGTGCGTTTTCATCTTTACTCTCTACGCCTGTCTTTCTTCCAGTAATCAGCAATGCTTTTACTGAATTCTCGGTTGTGAATGATATACAGCAATGTTTGATACGTTTGATTGCATCGAGCAGAAACCATAAAGTGCAAGCGTACGCCACCCAAGCATTGTGTTCGCCGTGTGAATCTGAATTTTATCAGCAAAAATGTTTCACAGCGGATAACGCGTTTGCGACAATATCTCGCATAATGATAGAAAATTACTCTCAAGTGTCGCCGACGATTCGCAGTGTTTGGATTGAGAAAATGTGCAATGGTTTGAGCACTCTCTGCTTATTTCTCGAGCTCAAAAAGGAACAAGTTGAATATTTGAAGCAATTCTTTGAATGCGTTAGTATTGAAAGCGATGCCTTTAATGGATTGAAAAATCGTTTACTTAATTTTTAAGTGTCTATGAAAAAATATAAAAACGCTGTTTTTTTAAAAAAGTAAAATTAAGCAGATTGATTTGGATGATTTTTAAAAATTTTAAATTACAGATCTAAAAGACGATGTCTATATGGGCATAAATATAACAAGTTAAATAAGCCGCTCTTCTGGCGGAGGTTTCAATATTTCACTCGCAGAGTTGCCAAACATTTCTTGGGTGGACGGAGAGTACGTGCCTCTCGTTGCACGCGCGCGTTTTACGCTCCTAACGAAAAATAGCGAAAATACTAATAAAATTATTATAAAAATACACGTTAAACTAATTATGGTAATAAATACAACGTCGACTTCAGTGTCGGCAGTGATTTTGTTTTCGCAAATAATTCCCGTGAATTCTTCGGGACACGTGCAATAATAGCCGCCATCTTTAACAGTTACGCACGTGCCTCCGTTAAGGCATAATTCATCGCTTAAAGCACAATCGGTTATTGCATCACAATAGGACGGATTATTGTGTTTTGCCGGTAAACAAGCACAAATATTATCGTTCACACATCGCGAGTAATCCGAGTGACATCCGACTTCACACGTTCGCTTCAATTCGCAATCTTTGCCTGCCCATCCCGGAAGACAGTCGCAAGTGTAAGTGGTCACGTTCAATTGTGTACCTGTTGTATGGTGAGAAAATCTAATGTCAACGACATGACAATTAAGCGAATAATGCCTTACAAGATCCTCCATTCTGACAAGGAGATACGACACATTTTGTTGTGTCAGTTTCACAATTTATGCCTGCAAACCTGTTCACAAAAGTGAGAGTTGATGAGAAGCATATAATTAAAAAACAGAAAAAACAACTCACTTTTGAGGACAAGTACAAGTGTAACCAGGAGATTTATTCGTACAGCTTCCACCATTCATACATGGATTATCTTCGCATTCGTTGAGATCAACGCTGCAATTTTTTCCCTCGAAACCAGTGCCACTACAATTACACCAATAACCTCCGATTTGGTCAACGCACAAGCCATGCAAGCATGGATTGCTTTCACAATCGTTGATATTTATATCGCAAGTCTTTCCTGCGAAGCCATTCGCACAGATGCATGCAAAATCGCCATTCGAGTCGATACAAGTAGCTTCATTTTTACAAACATTCAAATTGCATTCATTTATGTTTAATTCGCAATTTTTGCCTTCAAAGCCAGTGTTGTTACAATCACACATATAATCATTAATTAAATCGATGCAATGACCTAATCGATCGCATAATCTTAAATACGTATGTTAAATTATTAATGCATACCATTGTTTTTACAAGGATTCGATGCACATTCATCAATATTTTCCTCACATAACTCACCACGAAAACCGCGATGGCAATCACATGAGAAATTTCCAACAAAATCAATGCACGTTCCATTATTCAAACAAGGATTAGATTCGCATTCATTAACATTTAATTCGCAGTTTTTCCCCGTAAAACCTGTGTTATCACAATCACAATAATAATCAGCGATCTTATCTATGCATCGACCTAATTAAACATTAAAAGGTAAGATAAGTAACATCATTAAGCGTCTGATTTACCATTATTTTGACACGGATTGCTGCTGCATTCATCGATATTTTCCTCACAATTTAACCCTGTGAAACCAAGAGGACAGAGACATTTAAATCCTTTGATAAGATCTTGACAAGTGCCGTTATTTAAGCATGGATTCGATTGACATTCATCAATATCAATTTCACAGTTTTTTCCCACGAAGCCAGTATTAGTACAATTACAACTGTAACCTCCAATTTCATCTTCACACGTACCTTAAAATCAGAATTATGAGATTATAAAAAATAATAAAATGATTAAAAATAAGATACCATTGTTTAAACAGGGATAACTTAAACATTCATCGATGTCTGTTTCACAGCGATCGCCGGTGAAACCGGAAGGGCATTGGCAGTAATATTTGGCTATGCCGTCGATACATGTTGCTCCATTCTTGCACTGATGATTGATGCAATCATCGATATTTGTTTCGCACATTTTGCCGGTAAAACCTTCGGTACAATCGCATTTGAACTTTGCCAACAAATTTTGACATGTGGCATTATTTTTGCATGGATTCGAAAGGCACTCATCAGTATCCACATCACATAACACACCTAAAAACAAATTAATGATTAGAAATCAAACAAAGAGCAGTGTTATGGAAACCATTGTATCCAGGTGTGCAATAACATTGGAAGCCACCATATAGATTGTGGCATAAGCCATTCACACACGGTGGCTTCGGAAACTTGCACTCGTCGATATCTTCATTACAATCGGCGCCCGTAAATCCTGAAAGAGCATTGATTTGAGCAAATCTCGAAAGAAGAATAATAAATCCGTACCTTCATAGCAAACACAAACAGAACCATTGCAGTTGCCGTTCACACAATTGAATTCGTTGCAAACAGAAGAACAATTAAAAATGGGCAATTGCGGGGAACAAAGACATTGAGCGCCGTTCGCTTCTCGACAAATATCGCCATCGATACAACTGTTTGTGGAGCAAAGATTGAACGCGGTCACGGTGCTGTTCGCATCACAGTTGACCGAAACGAAGAGCACGGCGATCGCGAAAATGACGGTCAAATGGACGGCAGCTGTCATCGAAACACTTTGCGAACGGATGAAAGGCAGCATGAAACGAGCGATTGTTTTGCAAAGTGAACTCTTTTTTAGAGAGGGGTGTGAAAGCGTCGTTTCGTTGACCTCTTTCTGACCGCCATTAAAATGAGCGTTATTTGTTCACATTTAAAGTCCACTCCAATAAAGCACCGCTTGTGACGTAATCAAAGGGACGCTTTTCTAATTGCTTTCACTGGTTTCCCTTTTCGCTCTGCTTTTTGAACAAAGTTTTCGATTTGAAATCAAAGTTTTTAAATGAACACAAGTTAAAAGATGAAGTGTTATTTGACTTCACAATACTTTCATTCATAGACCTCTTTCGTTCTAATGCTCGGCAAAAATTTTTACTACTTTTCTCGCGAACGGTAATTTCCTAAATGTGTAGTAATCGAATGAGTAATTGCCTTTAAGGAAAGTTGCATCTTCGAAGAAAATGATTAGGTACTGTTTCATAGCATTTTTTTGTCGTTTTTTACCTTTGAGTGATATCTATGTTCTTACAGATTCACCTAAGAAAACAGCTTTACCAGGAAAAAAATTATACAATCGAAATTCTTTTCAATATGATTAGATAAACACTGAGAAAAATGTTTCAAATATCAAAGGAAACTTTGATTTTTGTTTGTTTCTCACCAATTTTAAAATAATTTTCTACATCAAACTGTGCTTCTTTCATTTGTCATTTATAGTTCTTACAAAAGCAAACGCTGTGGTTTCAAGCGTTTATCAAAAAAAAATTTTTTAATTGACTTCGAGAATTCTAAATTGACAACTTTAAACTCCATGATTTCGCAATAAAACCTTGTTTTTGAAATACATTCAAATTCATTAAAAATGGTTAAGAGAGTTCTCACAAGATATTTTCAACGAAAAAATCATTATTAAAATACTTTAAATTTTTTAGCTTATTGTATTAACACTCATTTGTCTTATGAACTCTTTCCATACCGAATAAGAATCATTTTTGTTAGTCAACCAAAAAAGTAAAGCAATTTATCAAGAAAGATTTTATCTACTTGCGAATGACATTGATTCCGTAATAAAAATTAAATTTAAATTCGCTTTTAGTTTTGAAAATCATTCATTAATGCAGATTTATCACCGATTCTCTCTTAATTTGATTTTTCAAAATAAATGATTGTACCGGATAAAAATAATCAAAATCGAGATTTCTTATCATTAAATGAAACATCCTTTTGATTTGTATCGCTGTTAAAAATAATTTTAGAAATTAAAGCATAAAATGCAGTTTTTATTTCAAAAAATTTCCACAAAAGACACCTTTATGAAAAATACAATTGAAAACATACATTAGGCAGCGAATGTCTGAGAGTGATCAAATCAGGGAAGCTCCTTTCAGTGAGATAAATACAGAAACCGTTGTATAAATATTGATTAACATTTACGTTTGAAAATTATCTCTTCTGATGCCCGCACTTTCTCAAACCATTTCTTTGCACAAAATCCTTTTACGCTTTGTCTTCGCTCACTGAAAAGAAATGCAAGAAGCCAATCAATTTCAAATTAGCAATTGGAGTGTGTATAAAGTAAGAGAACAATTAGATTCATTGATTAGCTCATTAGCTCATTAGTTCATCATTCATTTACCTTATATCTGTTAAATAAATTGGATCGAAAACCACTCGAGTGACATAAATCTTTGCATTTTTGATTAAATTTCTAAACTTTGATTTTTTGGACCACGAAAGAGCGATTGAACTTATTTCGCTAATATTGTAAGGCAATGTGATTTGGTACTTGTACACAAGATCTGGCCGCAATGGTTCCTCTCTGTGAAATAATAATAAATTTCATGATATATGAAATGAATATTTCATGATGAATGAAATAATAATTTTTCATCGGATGTTTCGAGGACTTACTCAGAACTTAAAGCAACAAAATGTTTGAAACTTTCGCCAAAAACAATGAGTTTTAATTTTCCTTCGACAATGTCGAATTTTTTACCGCCCAAACTCACAGCTACTGTGTATGCATATGCAGCTAAAAGATCAATTGATAAATTTAATGAAACAATAAATAGGAGTTTAGCTTCGGAGAGATGATTAATGAGAAGTATATTACTTAATTTGCATTTAAAGCAGCACAAGAAACTGAGAATTTAAAATAAGTGCTAAAATTAAAGTTAATAATTAATTTAAATCCGAAAAATCAAGCTGCGTAAAAAGTGTTATGTTCTCTTCAAAAAGAATTAAATAAAAAGAATACCTGGTTGCTGAGCATCAACCAAACTTATAGGCACATAGTTTTCAATCAAAAGTATAATAATCACAGTAAATATTTTCATTTTCGTTCCCATAAAAACACCAGACAAATATTTGATCATAAATTTCATGATTTCCCCTCTTATATATACTCTAGTTGAGTGCTTAATTTTATTATGTTTAATCAGAAGTGAAAACTACGTGAAGGCTCAATGTCTCTTTTATTTCGCAAAAGAATGATTTAATTCCTTAATCCTCGACATTAATATACTCGTAAGGTGTATGAATCTTTTTTATCAACCGTTCACTCTTATATCAGACTTGTACAAAAAGGTATAACTGCTAATATTATTAATACGTTTGAATTTCATCAATCTAACAGTAAAAATTTTTTAGCAACTTAAGATTCATAATTAAAAAAAAAGGATAAATTCAAATTAAGTTCTGAGAAAAACATTTTTTTGAAAAGAATTAGGATATAAAAATTACGTAAACAGATGAGTGCTGATGATAAAAAATTTTTGAATTTTGAGTTTTAAGGCTAGCTAAAATTAAATCATCCCAACTTGTTCGCATATTTTCAGCGGTAATTTTGACCAAAACATATTCGTAAACAAAGTTAAGTAATAACAAAGGTTTTGCAATAAGAGTTTAAATTGTGTAAGAGTTGTGTTTAAATATAAAATCACATTGCGAAATTGTGAGAGTAAACAAATTCTCTCTTGAGATAGCATTTCATTGAAGCGTTTTGTAAGAAAAGAAAAAACTTAAGAATAGCAGCGAAAAACAAACACACAATAAAAAATTGATTAATTAGCGTCTGAAAATAGAACAAAGTATTGTATTCGAGTGTATTTTAAGTCAAAACATTGAATGGAGATTTTATTACTTTGATTTGCATAAAAAGTTTTTATTTTAAAAACGAGGACAAACAAACAAAAAATGCGAATCGTGTCAAAATGAAAAATACAATAAAAAGCAGAAAAAAGTGAGTTCGTTTATGTTTAAATGAATAAATTAAAATTTTTAAATAATAGTTTTGCGAAAAAAAGTAAAACACATTTGAAATTCGTGAACAAAAAACTTTTCTTTGCAAACATCACGAAATCGATATCGAAACTGATTCGCGTTCGCGAAGCAAACGCGAGATGGCGCTTTCGCGCGAAAAGCAGTGTGAATGTGCAGTTTTGAATTGAATTCGCAAATCGCTCCTTTCGAAAATATTTTTTGTCTCCTTTTTTAAACGCGAAAACAAATTCGAAAAACGAAAAGCGAACAGAAGCTGAATTATGGATGCGTTGAACAAGAATTTGCATCTGGTGCGAATACCGAATAACGGCGATCGCGTCTACAAAGACGAGTGCGTTTATTGCTTCGATACACCGGTAAATTCCGAGTCTCGCATTTCGAACCGTAATGTAATCGCCGTTTGTTTACTTTTTTTCGCGAATAAGGAATGCGAAACCGGACTCTACGTATGTTTGAACACGTTTCTCGGCGTCGGCCGCGATTTTGTCGATTTACATTACCGCAAATCAGGAAACGGTGTTTTTTTGCACATTTTGCGCACCAAACGTGAGGTTTGTTCTTTGCTTGCTCTCAGAGTCGCTCTCTCATTATTCTCGTTATTTGATTATATTTTTCCGAACAGAAGGCGAATGTTGACTGCGGTGACGGCGAATCGCAACCGAAGAAACTCACGAAATTAGGCATTGGTATCGAAGGCGGCCTGATGCCGGATTCGTCGAAATATGATTACGATGAAACATGTTCCATCGTCATCTATCCCGGATTTCTAACCATTTCATTGCCAAATCCCAAAATTCCTGACATTGTATTAAATTCTATTGCCGCAATACAAGCAGCTGATTCTGCCGCAAGACTCGAGGAACTTCAAGCCGCTGCGGGCACTTGGGATGGTGAAAAGCGGCAAGTATCTCGCTATGCAGAAAATTTGGTACAATTAGATAATGGTGTTAAAGTTCCGCCCCGCAATTGGAAGTGCTCCAAATGTGATTTAAGAGAGAATCTGTGGATGAATCTAACGGATGGCACCATTTGTTGTGGGAGAAGATTTTTTGATGGTTCGGGTGGCAATAATCACGCCCTCGAGCATTATGAGCAAACAAAGTATCCGCTGGCAGTGAAGTTAGGAACGATTACCCCAAAAGGAGCCGATGTTTACTCTTACGCTGAAGATGACATGGTTGAAGATCCGTATTTGGCTAAACATTTGGCACATTTTGGCATTTGCATCACACAAATGGAAAAATCAGACAAGTCGATGATAGAGTTAGAACTCGACTATAATCAAAGAATCGGTGAATGGGCTATAATTCAGGAAAGCGATTCAGTATTAACGCCTCTCTGTGGACCAGGTTACACTGGTTTAGTTAATTTAGGCAACTCTTGTTACCTAAATTCTGTACTTCAGGTACTTTTTTCCATGGAAGAGTTTCAAAATCGATATTATCCGCCAAATAGCATTTTCGAAAACTCTGCCATTGATCCCACCAATGATTTCAATGCTCAAATGGCAAAAATTGCCTATGGTTTGTTCTCTGGAAAGTACTCGATCGAATGTAAAAGAGATGACGGTTTGCCCTCAGTTGATCAGAAGGGAATCAAATTAAATATGTTTAAAACCTTGGTTGGAAAAGGCCATCCTGAGTTTTCTTCCAAAAGACAACAGGATGCTCAAGAGTTCTTTTTGCACCTCATCAACTTAATCGAAAGAAATAAACACTTAACAAATGGAACAAATCCAGCAAACTGTCTTAAATTTCAATTTGAAGAAAGAGTTGAGTGTATGCAGTCTCATAAAGTTTCATATATGACAAGAACTGAATACCTCATTCCATTGCCCATACCTTTAGAGAAAGCAACGAACTTGAAAGAAGTCGCGGAATTCGAAGAGTTGAAAAAGAAGATGGAAGAAAATAAAGAAACAGTTAAAGATATTGTTCGACCTAAAATACCTTTGGATGCTTGTTTTGATGCCTTCATTCAGCCGGAAATCGTCGATGATTTTTACAGCACAGCAATAAACGGCAAAACAAAAGCGATGAAATCGACAAAATTGAAATCGTTTCCTGATTATCTGATGATACAATTGAAAAAGTTTACTTTTGATGATAACTGGGTGCCTAAAAAACTTGATGTGTCTATTGAAGTTCCAGACGTAATTGATCTAATCCGTCTACGTGGCACCGGACTGCAACCAGGGGAAGAAAAATTGCCGGATTTCAAAACCCATCATTCGAGCGAGGAGAATAGCGGCGGTAATAGTTCTTCGAGTTCTGTTAGTTTTGATGCAACGGTTTTAACACAACTTTGTGAAATGGGATTTTCTGTTGATGCGTGCAAAAGAGCCATGTTTAACACACAGAACGCTGGAGTCGAAACGGCATTAAATTGGCTTTTCGAACATCAAAACGATTCGGATTTTAATTCTCCTTTCACTCAAGATCAACCAGCAGCGGAAGGAACAACTTTCTTTCCTGATCCGATTGCTCTCGAAACTTTAAAGTCAATGGGCTTGCCTGAAGACCAAGCGAAGAGAGGGCTGAGAGAAACGGTAAAAATTTTTTCTAATTCTTTTCTCTAAAGTCTTCATTCGTGCATAGAATAATAATGTGGAGCGAGCTATCGATTGGATCTTTTCACATCAAGAAGAGTTCGCATCTCCAATGGAAGTTGATAGTGGTATGGAATGCCTCGCTGCTGCCGCTGCTGTTCCAGAGTTCAACGACGGCAGTGAGAAATATCGACTGATGGCATTCATCAGTCACATGGGAAGCTCAACAATGTGCGGGCATTACGTGTGTCACATTTTTAAAGACGGAAAATGGGTCATATTTAACGATAACAAAGTGGCCCTTTCTGAACACCCGCCGAAAGATCTCGCTTACCTGTATTTGTATAAAAGAATTTAAGCGTTGCGTTTAATTAACTATTTACTCAATTTTGTTTTTCTTTTGTAATTGCGTTAAAATATTTTAAATGAAACGAAATAATGCTTTCTTTTGAAATAAAAAATTTAACGTAAGCGTTCAGATTAGAACGATGCATTCGTATCTCGCACCGCTGTTAGGCATCAGTTTTTGCGTGTGCATTAATCTTAAGCGAATATTGTCGAGAAAGCGCTAACACACCTTTAACCTCTTACACTTACTCATTGATTTCCGAGCCTAGCAATTTTTTTTCTACTATTTCCGTGCATATTATGCATACGAGCAAATAATCAGTGATTGTGTAAATAAAGCAAAAAAAGCTACAGCCATTAAGCAAAGTAGAGCCATTTTTCATTTGGATTCAAAGCGTTTCGATTCTTATTCGAATGCTTTTTCGTTGTTCGCAATTAATTTTTAAATAATCGCCGAATTTCACTCTTTCTCTCTCTCCCACTCTACTTATTTCTGTGTGTATACAGTGCAGATGCAATCGTATTTGTCGATAATGTGTCGTTTGCTTGACGATTGAAGTAAGGAAGCAAAACATATTGTCGACAAGTTGATTCTTTCGCTCAAAGTTTTCGTTATCGTAGCGAACGCAGCGCGAAGAGGAGAACAGCAGTTGTGTCGAGTCCGCATCTAGACACAGCGGCGAATGGTCGAATCACAACAGCGAGGGTACAATTAAACGGTAGTTGTTCTCGGGTAAATCGACGAAAAGTGGTTTTTATTGTGCATGCATTTGGGTGCAACAAATAGACACTTGTGTTCGTGACGCAAGTTATTTATCGCATCATTACAGTGACTAATTAAATAATCAATATTTTATTTACGGTAACGGTGAAACTTTTCTTCTTCTTCTTCTTCTTCTTCCTTTCACTTCGACAAACTCAGAACTCGCGGCTTCGATCTGCGTATTCGTGCGTTGCGAGTGCAGCTCCTAGTTTAGAATATTCGGCTAAATTCAATGCTATTTAATATTTAATCGCGTTACAACTCGTTTAATTGTGTTTAAAAGAAAAATCGAGTTGCACGGAATAATGATGCGCAACACGATTAATCTTTGTCTAATTTCGGTTTCAGCGCAAACTTTCGTTATTTAAAGCAAAGTTTAGTTTAGCTTTTTTTTCTCCTCAGCGAAACAGAGAAAACGAAATCCGTGTTCTTCATCAATAGCATTAAAGTTTAGCGAAAATCAACGAGCGTTGCATTTTCGGTTTAAGAGAAATGGATGCATCCTCTTCATTCTTTTTCGCTCGCTCTCTGCTCTGCTTTGATTTAAAGTGAATCGTTTACTTGTTCCGCACTTTTATTGTGCAATACTCGCGATTATTCTATTGACAGTAAATCGTAAACGAAAATCAAACTTAATTTAAAGATTTAATGGCTAAGTTTAAGACGAAAGAAAGCAAAATGTCTAAACACGAAACACTCTCAAACATTTCGATTTTTTCTTTAACTCACAGTTTTGTTTTCGGTCACTTTGAAAACTTTTAAAATTCGCGTCGTTTCGATTGGCTTCCGAAGCCGTTTCGCTTTGACTCGATCGAAACTTCTCTCGTAGGTTCACGCTTTATAGCTTTTTGCAATCTTACAAAGTGAATGTAAAATAAAGAGAAGCGAAAAATTCAAATGAAGCATTACAATGAAGAGAAACATTTACTTTTATGCTTATCTAAATACATTTGTTTAATAATATAATTTTTGTTTCGAAAAGCGAAAAATAGGATTAAAGATTAAACTCGAGAACTGCGAAAAAGCTTTTTGCAAATGGAATGCGAAGATAGAGTGAAAAATTGGAATGCGAAAAAGTGGATAACTTTTCGACGATTTTCAGCGGTTAAAGTGGCCAATGAACGTCGACCATACGGTAGCAATTACTTATGGTGAACACAGCATTTGTGTCTCGTTTTATGTGCCCAGCAAAACTTTATATTGCGCAAAGAAATGTATGTGTTTAGTTAACTTTTTGCTGTAAAAATCAGTGTGCGGCACGAGAAGTGAGCTGAGAGAGAGGAGCCTTCGGCGAATCGCATCTCCTCTGCAAAACTAATGGTACATCATTTAGAAACTTTCGCAATCATACTTTTCTCGGTGTGCGAGATAAGCGACACGAACAAGAAAAACATGTGCGCCTATGCACATACGTGTGTGTGTGTGTGCGTGTGTTGTATTGGCGGCGACGATCAAGACGATACGAACAAAAATAAATGGCTTTTTGTTTTCTAAACTTTTTTAAATGCTGAAAGCAGCAAAGAAAATGTATACTTCAAGTTTGATTTCTTTTTGCTCTTCCATGCTCTTCTTCTTCTTCTTCTTTGCCGCTGCTGTACACCGTTTTTCGTGCATTTTCATTTGAATACGGCGTTCAATTTCGTTTGAAATGTTTTTCAACTTTTTATACGGCAAATAAAAATTTGTCAAGCGCTTTTGTTCGCACACGCAAACGTATTATTCAGACGAACTCAATCACAATTGCAAATCGAAATTGAAGTTTGTTTTTAAATGCCAACTTCTATGAATATAATGAATATCATGAAAGTCGAATCAGTTTAAGAAGAAAAGCGTCGCAGACGTGAGAAAAGAAAAACTCGGCGTTCGAGTGAATGCAAAAGAATAAGAACAACTTGTTTCCCGCCACTGCATTAAAACATTTTTTCGTCGTTCGCTCGATTCATTGCCAGTAAATCACGCTGTTAAGACGTGAAATACTACTGACTCTAAATCAAAGTTTGCTACTTCATTGAAATATCCGAAAATCTAGCGCTTTAATTCATCACCGTCAACGCTTTTTCTTAATTATTTTGTTTGCTTTTCGCGTGATTTGTTGCTATGTCTGTAATTTTGAAATATTTCGCTCATTATGTTTTTTGATCCGCTTTCGAATATGAAGCCATGAATTTCGCTTTAGTTCGCTTGTCAAGATAAGCGCTTGACAGCGAAAAGGAATGAATTGCAATAGAATTTGATTTAGCTTTGTAAACAAATTCAACGCGATCGTCCTTTCGATCAAAATTTGTATTTCGCTTCGCACTCGCTCAATTGTAATTGACATCCATTCGTTCGCAGTTTCTCATTTTAAAGTAAAAATAATCTCGCGAAACAAAATTCTCCGCATTCTGAATTTAAACTATTGACTGACATATTGTCACTTTTCACCATCCACTAAAAATTCAATTCGTTTACTCGCTTTCTCTTCGCCACTCTCATTCCATTTACATCTTCCAAATCTGATTATCGTTCAACAGCGTTTATTACATAAAAATGCGTCTTTTTCAAAAGTATGCAAATTTCATAAATTAAAAAATATTTGAGTGATTCGAGTTACTTTGTAAATATTTCCTTTAGGCTATTCAATTGAGCTTTCTAAAATCTGAACTTTTCTTTTCTAAAAATATGAGCGATTTGTCTCTAGAATAAATAATGGTTACACTTGTCACTACGAGTAGAAAATGTCTGCAAAAGTTTTTATTTCAGAGTTATTTACAAAACTAATCGTGAGTAATGATCCAAAATGTTTTAAGATTTTTAGCACAAAGAAATCGCTTTTCAAATATATCAAGTATAATAGGTCGGCTTTAATTGCAATTGATCGACAGAGTGACAGTTGCATCATGAAAAATGAGCTCGAAGCAGAGCAAAAAAGTTGTACAGATAATTCAAAAGATTTCAACGACTGAAACTAATTTAAATGCTTTGCCGCTTTGCATTAAATCGTTTGAAATCAACTTTCATTTTTTATCTTCATTTTCACCTTTTTAAACTGGAAGCTTCGAAGGTGAGAAGCTAGATTAGAAGCAATAGAATAAGATAGTAATAAGAAGCTTGAATAATCTTCTCATTGATCCTCGAAAATCCGTTTCGTTTCGCGAGCACTCTTTGCAACTTATTCGATAGTAATTAAGTTTCACTCGGAATAAAAGCTAAAAATGCTTTAAACTCATTATTTAACGTTTTGAATGCAACTTTATTTGTTAAGCTCTTGTTTTGTCGACTTAACGTACGTACACTCATTCGAAGCATTTTCATCTCTTACCATTACATTCTTCTTATTCATATTGAGTATTTTTCTTTTGAAGCATCATATTTCAAACGATAAATTTAAAAAGGAAATAAGTAAACATCGAAGAGGAAGACATTAATTGATTGTAGACGTGCGGTATTGTTGAAGATAAATGCAGCTGCCAAAAAACTTTGCATTTTATTTTTCATTTGAAATATTGCATCTTTCTTCTCTCTCTTTCCAACTCAAAATTTGAATTGATAGATTTTCCAAACTTTCCTGTTACTTCAAATAAATATTTAAGATTTTTACTTTTTCATTTCTATTGATTTTCGTCTTTAATTTTTTCAATGTACACTGTAAACACTATTTCTAACTTTTTCGCGTGATTTTAATTTTATCATAGCGAAATATGCTTCGGCTTATGTTAAGCTTAAAGAGATTGGACTAATAAGCGGTGGTGCCATTCTCCAATTCTGCAAAATTTGATTTACAATTGGCCATCGAAAAACTAAATTGAATAGCGATTGTGTTTTTCTTCAATTATCTTCAGATATGAGGTGGTATTTGGTATTTGTTGCAATTTTATTTTGGAAATTTCTAAAAATGTTCATTTAACCAGCTAGACAAATATAACAACGAAAAAGAAAGGCAGAAAATACTTTTTCTAATAATCATATCAATTAAATGGTTGAACAGATGGTCGAAGTTTATATATTGCGGGTTAAAAAACGTTTCATCTTCGATTTGCGGTGAAGTAAATTGAAGTGAAAGTAAAAAGATTTTTTGGACATGAAGAGAAAGTTTTATTCCGCATTGAAATATGATCGAAACTTTTTTTGTCAATAGTAATACATCTTTGCAATGGTTAAAACAACGCATATCCATAAATTTATGCAGAAATCACACTCGCTCTCAGCTTGAGATATTGCATTTGTGTTTACAATTAAATTCAAACATGTGTATTTGCAGCGAATTCATGAATTTAGAAGTCGTTTACAATTGATATTGTCATAACAACCAGAAAAATAAACAATATTTGCATCTAAAGCTTGAATTTTACGACTACGATCATAAATTAGTAACCATACATCACTATTTTAAGCGAAAAAAAACTTCGAATCGATAAAATAATAAAATTAGTGAAGCGACTTAATAAACTATAAAACGTTTAATTAATTTTAATAAAGCCATACGCAGTTTGGCTTTTTTAAAACTTAAAAATCAAGAATGTTACTCGCTGCATTTTAAAAACTTTTTTAATGTTTGAAAAAGTTTGCTACACAGTTTTAATTTTAATTTCGCGCATTAATATTGTTTATGTGTTCGCCCGCTACGGCGTAAAATTACTACTTAAAGTGTTCATTTTTTGACGTGAATTGTGTGTGTAATAATCATTTTTAGAATCAACGATACGAATCACGATTCGCAATGACAGGAGAGAGGTAGCAAGCAATGCGTTCATTCGCCGTAGAATGAAAGCGAACACATGCAGAATCGATATTCTACATAATCATTGCACAATCAAAAAGAGCAGCGCGCTTTACTCGATCTTTGTGTACTTGAGTTTTCGAATAACAAAGTGATGAATGCGCTTTCATTGCGGCGTTTTCAGCCGCGTTTATATCTATTTTTGCTCGACTCGAAGCGAGCGCGGCCTGAAAGAAAACGGACGAAATAGTTTTCGAGCAGCGAAAGCAGAAGAAGTGTTCTGCGAGTGACCTTTATTCACATCTTGCATTGACAGCGACACCGAATAAACTACTTCAGCCTTTTTATACTCGATCGCATAGAGCGCAGCGGAGAAAAAGTAGCGCAGATTATATTTATATACACTTTTAATGCGTCGAACTCGAAACCAGCAACAAAATAGAAAGCGAATCAAAACGAATTTGAATTTGGTTTCTCGCGTAAAAAAAGAGAGAGAGAAACAAAAAATCAATGAGGAACAGAAGTAAAAAGAGCAGAAACTCGTACACTTTAGTCGAGTAGAGTACTTGTGAGCGAATGACAGTTACATTGAGCTCGTTATATTTTAATATTGAAAAAGTCGAACTTTTCACTGTTAAAGCTGTCAAAAAATGATCGCGTTAAAGCGTAACCCTTATATAATGATGATGTTGCATCGTTTCATCAATCGCATCATTTCTTTTCACTGATCTTTCTTCATTCTCTCAATTATCGTGTCGCGAGCTTCGAGTATCACCATAAAAGCCCAAATGCAATCGTTTTTGTCTTCGAAAAAAAAAGAGTCCGCACACATTTAAAACGGGATTTGAAAATGAAACCATTTTGCGAGTTATGAAGAAAAACTAAAAGAGTCGAGTGATCATTTTCTTTGCATCGCTTCATCAACTTTCTTAACTCGTTTAATGCATTCGATGAATGCGAACGTTTGGCGGGAGCAAAAAAGTTTTTTTATAAAAATGTTAATCAAGTTCTTTTAAAATGCGAATAGAAAAATAAAATTGATGAATGATAGCGAGTTTTTGCAGACTGCTTTTGTTTGTTTTTTAATTAAATGGTCGAAATTAAACGAAAAATTATGAAATACTTTGAATGCTTCGAATGAAGGATGCATTTTGTGCAAATGCAGCAATAAGATGAAATTCAAAGCAGGCGTTTATATATACTGAACATTAAGCAGTAATATGCAAGTTCAGTTTACGGCGAACGTTAGCATCTTTTTACGATGCGTTTTATACACTTGAACACAAAAGAAGAGAAGAAGTATTCAAATTATTTGCACGAATTTCGCAATTCCATCCATTTTTCAATAAGCAATACAGACGCGCAAAATTTGATAACTGTTGGAATGTGTTGGGTTCACTAAATTAACTGCACTTTTTACCGATGAAAATTATGCGTACAAAGCGAGCAAGAAAGCGAAAAACTCGATGCTCCACGCTATGTGACATGAATGGTGAGTTTAATATAATTTTACTGCTCAGCGCATCCCAAAGGATATTTCCTTACTCGACGAATATTATAGATCAAAATTCAACTAAAGTGAGTGTCAATAAAAAAAAGTGCGAATTCGAAACTATTGTCTCTGGAAATCACGTTACGAAAATGGAGTGCGAAACACATTTTTATGCTAATTTTAAACGCATTCCAAAAAATTTGATTTAAACCGCGTTATTATTTTTCTCGCAAAATGCTTTGTCCACGATTCAAATCACTATTCGAGCTTTTACACAGTTTTACACAGAGTCATGAGCTTGAATCGCATATAAATTTCAAATTTGGGATTAAATGATATTAATGCTATTGCTCGGCTTTTGATTAGCTTCCGCTCATAAATAGGCTATTTAAATTTAGATTATAATAGCGTTGTAAATTATGCGGTTAACGCAAGCCGACATTAAGCTCAAGCTGAAGTGCGATTATGAAGCGAAAAGAGATAAAAAAATTTTCCTTTTTAATATTTTGCAAAATGCGAACAGCTGCGTTTGATGCAGATCGGTGAAACATTCATACGTTTCTTCTTGTGCGCTTCTTCGAGAAAATCTTTCCGATTCGTTCGAGCGTAAAATCGAGGTCCATTCGGCTTAAAATGAGCAAAAATTATGCTTGGTTCACATTTTCGCCTAACAAATTTCGCTCGGCGAGTACTTCACTTATTTTAATGCTCATTTCAGCTGACGTTCAATTAAGTGAAGCGAATTATATTCTAATTATGAAAAAGTAATTACTAATTTTCATTTTAAGTCAAGTTTACTTAATTACGCAAAAAAATCGCCTTTTTTGACTAATGAATTAAGAACTTTTTTTCGCGCGCTCGAACTTCACAGAAATGATGAAGTACGATAAACGCGTTTTGCTTTTCTTCGATCTTAAAATCTAATTGATGTAAATGCGTCTTCGAAAATCGTACTTTTCGCTTCTTTTTCTCTCTAATTTCACTTTGCGAATACAATTAAACACTTCGATCGACAGCGTTCGAATGCGAAACGGCAAGAGCAGAAGCGAGCGCACTTTTCAGCCTTAAAGTGGCAAAGAAGAGAGCGAAAAAAATTGCGAAATTAAATTTGCGAAAGTAAACTATTTATTACATTTTTCGCAATCAGCATTTTTTTCTCGCTTCTTCTCAGAGTTTATTTCACGAAAAAGTAATTTCGTCGTTCGAATTTTAGCTTTTAGGACCGAATTTATCTTTCTTCAAAAAAACTTTTTTCTCTCGCTCGCTTCGCTTTTCTCTTCACAAAAGACACGGAAAAAAATTTGCTGCATTTTATTATTTCGGCAACGCTGCGTTTCGCAGAAAATGACGAAAAGTGCGCATTGTTCACGCTTTCAAACACTGTCAAATTCAATGTTCTTTATTTCTGATGCACTTTTTAAAACGCGAGCGATTTGAAAGCGCGACGCACTGAAAAGTTTGATCGAGGTACGAAAAGTTGGCGCGCTAGTCGTCGGCCGCGATTCTTATTAGTCGTAATAATAAATTCGATGATATTAGCGATCGGCGAAACGAACAACAACAACGTTTGCTATTGTGGCGAGCATTGCGAGCGACAAACGCGATTAGCCTCATGTTTTTCACTCATTTTGCGCTCGTTTGCAATAAGAAATGATTTTGCTTTTGTTGACGTCTCGCGAACGCGGCACACACGAAAATTAGAAACTCGCTACAAATTGCACGCGATCGTCTATCCGACGCTATTCACAATTCTGTGTCTGCTATCCTCATCGCTAACTAACTTGACGTCTTCATTAACAGCTGTCAAACTGCAGAGAAAATATTTTACAATTTTTTTCACTCAGCTTTCTCGTCGCCACACTCGCAATTCATTTTTATTTCGCTAGCTATGCGTTTATGTCACACAATAGTTTCTACAGTACTGGGCGAAACTATTGAAAAATTTTTCAGCAAAGAGTGGAATTCGTGACGAACGAAATTAAAGTTGGCGAAAAAAAGCGAACTGCAGCTCATTATTATTTACTTTATTTAGCTAGAAAATATGAAGTCATTAATGAACGCTATATGCTATTTAATATTTAATAATAAGTTCGTCTGCACTGTAAACGCGCGAGTGTCTCTCGAGTTTTGAATTTTCTAACTGTACAAACTCGAAAAATTTTTTCTTTCTTTCACGAACTTTTCGAAACGTTTAATTGACCGCTTTTTGCACGGCGTCGAAACACAGAGAGTAAGTTCAAAGCAAACTGCATGTGAAATGAAGTTAAAATGCGCTTCATCATTAATTTAAAAAAGAAGAAAATTTTAATTACGCTTCGCGAAGGTAGAAAAATTTTTCTACATTAATAATAATTAAGAAAAAATTTTGTCTGCTTCTCGAAGAATGCGAAATGCAGAGAATTGAGAGCGGAGAAGAAGAAGAAGAAGCGGCAGAAGCAAAAAGTTTTTGTTCAGAAACATATTTCAGATGTTGAAAATGGGATGCAATAAAAAAAAGATTTTTCCTCTCGTTGCACTCAGTGTGAAAACTTTTTCTTCGCTCTCGCCTCCGCGCTGCATCGATGCATTTCGCATTGTGTTCTATTTGGTCACAAATTTCGGCTTTCATTTTTTAATTTGAATCGAAGCGTGTATTCAAAAAGTGAAGAAGCGACAGTTTCTGAACTATTCTTTACGCTTGTCAAAAGGCGAAAGAAACGCCGCGCAAACGACACCGACACGCAGAGAATAAAAGTTTTTCGCGAGCGAAAAAATTTTCTTACAAGTTTTATACGCTGTCGTATTTTCGCTCGTAAAATATGGAAAGCGTTTCGCAGCGAAAAAAACCGAAAAAGCCATTTGTGCTCACTTCTCTTGAATAATGGTCACACTTTGCTCACTATCAGTCTTTCAAATCGACAGCATATTTTGACCATAAATTCAAAACTTTGTTACATTTATATATAAACGCACGAGTTTTATGCGTTTTCTCTTCTTTTCTTCTTCGCTGCTTTTCTCGCGCTTTTCGGTATCTCGCAATTCTCCGGTTTTATGAATGAGCGAATAAAGTGTATCCGCTGCCATTTTTGGTATTTGTCGAAAGCGATTTCAGCAAACCTTTTCTTACGCCATTCGTTTTATCGAATACAATCCATAAATTTCGTGACCTCTTTTCTCGCGATCGCGGCGAAGAATGAGAAGAAAAGCGACGCGAAGCGAAGCGGTGCAAACGCAGAGTTCGCGTGGCGAAAAATAAAGCCAAAGGCTAAAGCGTGAACCGACGGTCTCCGATTGAACCCTTTCGCGAGTGCAGCTTCTTTAATTACGAGAATAACGCAAAAACGACGAGCCAGAAGCGTAGAAATGGCTTCTCTTTCGCCGTCGGTCGAGCGTGAAACTCGACCAAAAATGACGCTGCTTCTTGTAGCGAGACAAAATCACACACACACGCAGATAAAATTGTAATATGAATGAATGAAGTTTGTGTGCAAGGCAAACACAATACACACAATTCTATGCAAATTCGCTTGCACTCAACTAATTTAGAGCATTTTCACCGCGTTTTTATGTTCACGTCAAACGTCAATCAATACTCAGCTCGCTGCTCGCTTCCTATTTTCTGTTTCGTTCTCAGCGTTCGATTCAATCTGAACGCGAAAAAATGATGAGGAAAAGAAGCGAGCAATACGTGAAACGCAATGCGGAATACAAAAACAATGTGTAGTTCGCAGTTAGAAAAAGTAATTTCGCTTAATAGAAGAACGCCGAGTACTTTCCGAGCGACGACACTCCACTTTCGTTTACATTTTCAATTTTTGCAAATGCATCTCCATTAAACATTTCTATTTGCTTTCGCATTGTACCTTCAAAGCTGTACGCGCACACAAATTACATTTTCTTTCTCGCCGGTGAAATATGAACAACAGAAAAGTGTTTGCTGCGATTTTTAAGAAATTCAATGCAAATAGAATTTTCTGTTTTGCATTCAATTATATGCGCAAAATGCAGCTCCTGCCGTATTCAATATGAGCGTTTTTCTTTCGCATTTGCCCGAAATCACTTCTCTCAACATCATCGCGCGTTCAAGTTAATATCAGCTAAAATTAAATCTCAATATTAGATTCAATTCGAGTGAATAAACGTTGAAGAAAATAAATGCAAATTGTCCAACGTTTTGATTTCGCTGTGAAACGTTTTATGAAACAAAACATAAATTTTAAAAACTCGAAGCTCGCTTTTATTGTAACTGCATTTACTAAAAACAATCGCGAAAAGTTTCACATAAACTTTCTTTTTGATGTTTTAAGTTTGCTTTTGAAAGCCGGCTTTCGAGTTCTTACTTTCATCGCTACCTGAATAAAGCGATTCGAGCTCGAACTGCTTCGATTATGTAATTGAAATCCATAAACATACGCTGTGCAGCATTGTGTAAGAAGATAAGCGAGTATTTGTACTTAATTTGAATATTAAATCGTAAAAGAAAAAAGAAATTTGACATCGCTGACGTTACTTTTGAATTCATAATTTCACAACTTATGTTATTGTTTGAAATTGGAAGCGAAAATGAGATTTAAAAGTGAAAATAGTGGAATCGTCGAATGAGATTGAATTTCGTTTCGAATCGCTTTTATGTCATTAATTTGCTGTTTATTAGTTGAAATTTTACAAGCAGCGAATAAATGAATTTTTTTTTCTTCTCGAATTCATTTGAACGCATATAATAACGCGTTTTTATTTTTTTGAACAGCAAATTTTATCGGAGTCGAAAGAGTAATTTAAAAAGTGTGAAAGTGATAATCAGCTAAAATCACCATACATAACAATAGCAATTGCGAGAAGCAGTGAACGAAAAAGAAGTGTTTGCAATTTTAATTTTCAATTCGGTGTTCTGCATTATTTTGCGAAAGAAAGAAAGAAAGGAGAAAAAAATATGAATGGTCGCCAATTTAAAGTTCAAGCTGCTATGAGAAAAGCTTTTCTTAGCGCCGCTAAACACACAATTATCATTCGTATCGCAGCGCTGAAAAGCGTCGAAGAAATAGCGAACATCCAACAGAGTGCGAAAAGCAAATCGCTTTTCTCTCGACAACTGGAAATTAATTTTTTTTTTTGCGAATATTCATTTTTCAAATGCACTTGTCGTTCGTTCGTTCGAGTTTATGTGTATTACTTTCACGCTTTTCAGCGGTAAACGTGCGGAGCGATAGAGAGAGAGAGAGCAAAAAAATTTATTGGTGATGCGGAAAGTGAAGAAAAATAATGGCTGATTGAAAAATATTTTAAATTTCCGCCAACAAACCTCTCAATTATAGAACCCCACAGTTTCATTAAGCTGAGAGCGAAACGAGCGATGCACGAAAAGTGGAGAAGAGGAGAGAGAGAAAGAGCGAGAGAAAAGGGCGAATACATCTTCTTGAGGTACCATTATTCCTGATTGCTTTCATTTTGTCATATTTCATCTTTTCCCCATTTTTTCCTGTGCTTTACGCATTGTTTTGCCGCCGCTCTTTTCGCTTGCAAAGCGATCGATGAATAATTGCAAAGTTTAGCGAGAGAAAATTTTTAATAATCGAAAAAAGTTGGCCAACTCCGCTTTTAAAACAGTGTGCGAACCGCGAGTTCATAAAAAAAATTTTCGTTGACAAACGCACGTTCGTCGCAATGAAAACACTTTTTTCGCTCCATGATTTCGCGCTTTGATTGATAGCTTTGCGCCATATTTTTATTTTTTTAATAAACTACTTTTCATACGCAGAAAATATTTTCACTCGGCACACTTCACTTTTCATTCGCTCGCACACTTTCGCTACTGTGCACATATAATGCGGCAATTTTACTTTATTCACGAGAAAATTTGTTACTTAAAAAACAAAATAAAGAAAAAACTAAATTTAACGGAAAGCGAAAACATACGGCGGACAACAGAGTGGGAGTAGTGAAAAAAAACGGCGAAAGCGCGGGGCAATGGTGTGGACAAATTGAAATGACGAACGCCGTACGGCGCTGTATTAAAGCATCAAATCTTGTCAAGTGTAACATTGATCGACGTTATCAACAACACGACCATAAACTTCATTGCTTAAAGTCTACATCGAGAAAAAACTCTGTACATTCTACTCGCTGTGTAAGTGTGTTTACAGAGAAAAAATTTCACCATTTTTGACCCTATACGCGAAATGTAAACTAAAAAGCAATTTTTTGTAAATAAAAGCGAACCGTTTTCTTATACCGTACAAACGCTTTAGAAGAAAAAGATGCTTTCAAAAGCTAGAGAAACGCAGCTATCGTTTCTTTTTAAACACTTTTTTCAAAAGTATGAAACTTTTTTTCTGTAGTACACACAGTTTACAATTCGGTTTTTGAAAACGTATTAAAAGATTGAATCGCTTTGCACGCTGCACTAACGCAATATGAGAAGCTCGCTACTACGTGTTTTGTGCTCGCTGCATTTTAATAAACATTGAATAGCGAAGCAATTAAATGAAAAAAATTCGCAATAAGAAATATTCATCCATAAATAATTGAATTCTGAGCAAACTTCTCGCTAGAAATGCAATCAAATTTTTTAAGTTTTTTATCTCAGTTTTAGTGAAAAGACGAAAAATACGCACATAGGCACACTCATTGCTTATACAACATAAAGTTGAATGGTAAAAAAACTCTTTTCGACTTTATTAAAGTGAAGTGTTTTTTTAAAAGAAGAAATCCGCGAAAAGCTTCTCTTTCCTCTTCATTCTCTCTCTTGTGAATGTCGTCCCGAAATACAGTAATTTGTTATTGCTTCAAATACTGTTTTCAAGTTGTTTTGTGAAACACACATTTCGCTGTTTTTCAGCTCGTTCGCGAAAAGTCGAAATAAAGTTTATGCAATACTTTTACACTTGAAGAGCTTCTCAGTGAATATTGAATTCGCTTCTACACAGAAGTGAAGAGCTTTTTCATCTGAGCGAACACTATACTCGCAATTAAACAACGTACGTAACATTATTTTAAGTGCGTCACGAGTGGCGCCCAATTGTAAATGCTTCGAATTGCCGAATTTTTGCCAAACGCTTTCGATTCCAAATATTATTGCAATTCACTTCAATTATCGAAATGAACAAAAAAGCAAAGAAAAGCGCATCTCTTTGTGTGCAACGCTGTAAACACGTATACAATGATGCAATTATCCGATGTTGAAAACGTTTTTCGACCAAATGATGCTAATATAGAAATTGTGCAATGAATGAAGAAAAATAAACGCCGATAGCGATAGTCGAGTTATACTTCAAATGCTCTCTACTAATATCGAAGGAAATGATCAATTGGAGATAAAGTGCCGAGCGAAAGAAAAGAATATTGCGCCGCATACACAGCGATCATTTACCGGATTTTATAATGAGAGAAGAACACGGCCAGAGCAGGCAAGCAGAAGTGCACTCGCGAGAAATTATCTAATAAATTATCTTTCACTTGACTAAAGCACCGTTTTCAATTTTTTTGATGATTTCAGGTTCAATTATTTCGCTTAGAATAGAGCAGACACCAAACATTTTTTCGCTTCACCATAAAACGAGTCTCTAAAAATAAGAATATTACCTCGCAACGTGCTTCTGAAAAATAAATTGATTTAGACAAATGCTCGCTATAGTCAAAGTTCCGATGCTCTTCCTCCTCTTATTTTTCTCGTTGATAAATTTTTTCGATAAAATGTACGTACATGCACATTTCAATAATAAATTTGCTGAAAATTTTTTTGCGCTCACGAACGCTCTACAATTTTACGCTGCAAAAGTAGCAATTTTAATGATGTCTTATCATCGTCTACGTTATCTGAAGCATTTGATTTGTATTTTTGTCACTTTCATCGGCTTTAATTTTCTTGTCGCTACGCTTCACTGAATGTGTCGAGATCAGATGAAAGATGCAAAACTCGAGTGAAAAACAATGTTCATTAATTAAGAGTGTCATACACAGAGATCATCGAGGGATGTGTTCAAATCGTATTTACTATGAGTTAAATGGTGATGTTGATGCCTCTGCTCGATGCACATTGCGTTTGAACTTCATTTATTAGTAAACATTTTTGAGTTTTGAGTTTTGCATACTTTGTCATTTCTATTATAAAAAAAGAAGCTAAAATTAAATTTTGTTTGATTGTTACTAAATTTTATAAAGAGCTAGAAAAATTTTTCTCTTCTCAGCTTTTATACACTTTGAATGTCTGGAACCTATTGATCAAATAAGGTTTTTGAAACAGACACACGTTTTAAAATTAGAATTGTTCTTAATATTGATTATTTTTTACCTCATTTTTCACAAAAAATTATGAGAATCGTATTTTACTCGCATTTGAATAAAATTTATCGCAAAAAGTTTTATCGCGAATTATTTAACATGACGCATTTAGTTAAAGCTTTCATAGTAAATCTATTAAAGTTTAACTTTTCAAAAACAATGTAAATGACAAATTTTTGCTTTTGTTAAAAAAGCTTTAGCAGATGTAAAAGTTTAAATTAAATACTTTAAATAAGAGAAAATCGCGAGCAAAAAATAATATTTGCACAAAGGTCTTCTTACAAATTTTCTTTTTTTATAAAAAAGTTTTGCTTTCTAGTTTCTTTGTAAATACTTTCAATCTTTGAAAATAGCGAGAAGAAAATTGAAAAATTGAAGAGCTTCTTCTTTTGAGCAAAGTTCAAAAAACGAAATAATTGAGTGAAAATAGTAAACATATACCATTGCAAAATAGCTGTTCGCTGTTTGATTGGTCGAAAGATACTTTTCATTGAGGTAAACGACGAGAGAAGCGCGTATTTGCCGAAAAAAGTAAACAAACACGCCGAAAGAACACTTCGCTGCTGAACGCGTTCGCAATAAAACTTCGCTTTACTGCGTTCTCGTCGCCCGAATCCGCTTAATGAATGTTTTCACACACATATACACACACAAAAATTTAATTTTCATAATTTTTTTCTCGAAGAAAAATGAATGAATGTGGTTTTCGTTCTAAATTTGTATTCATAATCGATGGCACCGAAAAAAGTTTGAAGTAGAAAAAAAAAATTATGCGAAAATGTGATCAAGAAAACATCACTCGGCTTTATTTATGTGACTCGTGACATTTGTGCGTGCGTGTGTGCTGAGATATGGTGTTCACGAAGCGAATAATATTTGTCGCTAGCACAAAAAAAAATTAATTTTCAATGAACGCTGTCGTATAAAAAAATATGCATCGATGTCATAAATATTAGCGAGAGCAAAGAAACGACTTATAGCGCATTAAGGCGCAAAAAAACGATGTGTGCGTTTTGTTTTGCACAAAGATTCGCTCTGTGCTTAATTTATTGCACCTTTTTTGCGCGGAGAGCGAAAAGAAAGCGACGAAAGATGACAAGCGACAAAGCGCACGGCTTTGTATTCACTCTATCGACTGTTTGTCTTTAGCTTTTCGCGCGAAAATCTTTTTAAAAACATCGTTACGCTAAATTTGCCTGAAAGTAACATAAAATTGTTTGTATTTTGCATTTAAATGCAGTTTTTTTGTCAGCAAATTTACTTTCAAAAAAACTGCATTTGCATTCGCATTTTTTCGCTCTTCCGCACTCACCCACTTCATTATTCAATGCGATTAAAATTTATCTTTTTAGTTAATGTTTTATGAATCGAAAAGTTCTGATGTTTGGTTAATTTTTTGCGTCGAAATGGAAAGTATTTTATTTAATGGAGCGTAAATAAAACTTTTCCGCAGTTTTTATTTTCTTGATAAAATTCAAATTAGTTTTGCATTTATTCTCGTTTTATCTTTGATGCATCGAAAAAAAACTTTTTTATAACTCACAAAGATAAGTAAGTAAAAATAAAATGAAAATACAATTTTTACGATTATATTCTCGAGCTCTCACATATAATTGAAATATTATTTTAGCTCATCGCTTTTTTTACATTTTATACTTTCGATACGTTGAACATTTGACAAAGAAAAAAAAATTCGACAGTTTGAGAGAATGAAGAGTGAGTGAGAGACGCTTTACACACACGAAAAGTTTACCATTTTTAACTTGATTTCAGTATTTCGAAAAGCGTATGAAAATAAAATTCAATATAAATATGACTTTATTGAACGAGAACGCGAAAAGAAAAGAGAAGCGAAAGAATAGCTTCCTCGCTGTATATTGTGTAAATGCATTTCGTGTTGTATTTCACGAAAAAAGAAGACGAAAAAGAAGCGAAGTAAAAGATAGAAAAGTGATTAAAAATATGAAAACATCGATTTTTATAAAGTTTTTTCCCAACGAAAAACACGTTAACAAGTGAAAAGAGGATTTTTTCTCTCTCTGCTTTTTTTATTTAATGAGAAAAATAGTTTTAAAAGCGAAAAATCGTTTGAAAAAAATCCGGCGACTGTTGTCTTCAAATGCACTCGCTCGTGTCGCGAATTATCAGCCGTTGCAGTTGTCAAAAATACGAATTCAAAACGCCGTATTTTCGTGGCATCGCTTTCGCTCTTTTTCCTCTTCTTTATCTCTCAGTTTTCGCTCTATTTTTTCCACAAGAAAAATCATATGATTGCGAATCACGAAAGTGCGTGGCTTTAAAAATGAACCTCTCATAAAATTTTTTACGATTAAAAATTCAAATTTTAATAATTATTATTCAAAAAGCTTTTTTCGCTCTTTGATGATGCTTTTTAAAATGAAAATTCTTAAATGAAACGTTACGGCACGTAATCATTAAATGATAAAAGTCTAATAAGTGAAGCGCTTTTGTTGTCCTATCCAATTTAAATGTTACTTTGCATAAAGATACAACTTCGCATTCAAAGAACGTCCTTCTTCAAATATAATGAGATAAATGAGTCTAAAGCTTTAACTATTCGCTCGTGAATTTAATGTTTAAAAACATTTCGAGATTTTTAATTTTCTGGGTCAACAATTTTGTCGATTTTCATCGGAATTAATTCAAAAGCGCTTTTTAAGTATTTCATTTAGACTGAAAAGATTTGCGGAAATAAATTTTTTGTTACTATTTCTCGCGCAAGTTAAAAAAGCGAAAATTCCTCCATATCATTCAGAATATATTGAGAGCGGTGATGAACAAGAGTTAAAAAATTAATAAATGATCATATGAATATCTAATGTTTTCGTTATGAGTTTAATATAAAATTCTCTTTTGAAAATTCATTTATTACAAAGAATAAAGTACTAAATGAAAGTTCTATCTTGTCTGATTCTATCGCCACAAAAAGCTACTAAAGTTGGTCTCAAAAAACGAAGTTCGGCGGCTAAGCAACAGCTCTCGACGCAATAAAAAGCTGTCGAGCAAAAAATTTAAAAATGATCAAAAATTTTATTTTTTGATTCGTTTTGACTTTTTTATTTTTGATTATTAGCTTTATTTTAAACTTAATAAGCCGATAAACAAAAAGATAAAATCGATAAAAATTAAAGCGCCGACTAAAAAGTATTTTTATTAAAATTTAAATGATGAATTATACAAAGATAAAAAGCTCACAAAGCAAAAATTTTTATGCAAACGAATGGATAATGAATAAAATTTATGATTTGAATTCTTTAAATTTTTATCGAAGCCTCAAACAAAATTATTTTATGTTAGGTACTAGTTTATCTTGTTAGTTTTCCATCAATTGAACTCGTCTGATCTGAATGAAACCATTGAGTTTTACTTTTGAAAATTTTATTAATTTAATGCTTTTGTCAATTAAATCGTTTGATAAAAGATCATTTTTCAATAAGTTTTAACATTTCTACTGATTAAAATGATTCTATTTTCTATTGCAAAGTACTTTTGAAAATTTATGAAAAATTAAAAATTGTAAGAAATAATTAAATTTTTGACATGATGGAATGCTAGTGCCACTAATTCAATTTAAAGTTATTTCGAACAGAGCTCGTGCTTTACAGTCGAAAACTTTGCTTGCCAAAATATGTTTAGATAATAAAAGAGATTTGAAAGATGTATTTAATCAAAAATTATTCGCAATTTCAAGCGAATTGCTTCAGAAGCCATTTAAGTGAAGAAAGAATTTTTCTGTATCGAAATTGTTTACCTTCGCTATCTTTTAAAATTTATTCAGAGCTAGAAGCTCACTCAGACAACAAGAGTTTTGTAATATGAGTTTTTGGTTTATTGAAACTGGAAATTCAATTAATGAACTAAATCAGGCGAGCAGAACATTGAGGAACAAATAAATTGCATGTTTGTAATTTAAAAATAATTTATTACAAATACAGTTGCATTTAATAGAATCTCTCGACAAATTGAATTTGATTCCTACGTTACAAAGATTGATATTCTGTTTCAGATCATCAAATCAATCTAAAAACGTGAAATTGAAAGAGTGGAAAAAAGCAAAAAAAGAAACTGTTTCTGATCAAGTTTCACGGCTTTGTTTCGTAAGCCTAGATTGGTGTTAAGAATTTTCATGCAATAGAGAGTTGAATGTGGGCTATTAATTTCGACTGAAAACTTGTTAAGAAGATCAACAAACGATATTCTTATTCGCAGCACATGCTTTAAGTCGATGCCATCAGCTTTCTTAATTACCTAAAAATGTGGTTTCAATTTCACTGCGGTTTAATCATCATTAGCGTTGAATTTATTTTATACGGACCATGCAAATAAACAATTAAAATCGCGCAATATTTAAAGCTTAATCTCGTAAATGAAGCTTAAAATTGTTGCTGATAAAAAAGAATTTCGTTGTGATCTTTAATTAATGGACTTCTCTTCTTTCAAAGGCAATTATTAATGAAAATTGTGTGTAAAATGATGCCTTTAAAGCGAAACTTTTGTAAGGTATAAATGCGCATTTTTAATCATATTTCGCAATTTTTTCCGCTCTCGCATTTCGTCGAAACTTTTATTTTAATTAAAAAGCATTTCGATGATTAGAAAACATTCTCATTTGCATTCAAAGCTAAAAGCTCTTCATTTTCTTTCTGTGATTGAGCGCATTAAAAAATGGAGATGAAAAGATAATTACGAATTGTGTCAAAAACAGAAGCGAAGCGAGCGATTTTTTTACTTAGGATTTAGAGGACAGCATCAACTTAAATCGTTCGCAGTATTAGCTTTGAATAATGTTTTAACATAAAAAGCCCGCTACAAAATTGTGTTTACACTGAGAACATTGAGAGAAAAGCTCAAATCCCGTCTTTAGCAGAAAAAAGCTCACGTAAAAAGTAAACATTGGATTTGGAAACCAAAATGTGAAATAAAACTTGCAAGGCGATAATCTAAAACAACACTTGAACGTCAAACAAAAGATGCTTTTACACTTCGTTTCTGAATTTAGATTATTCGCAAATGTGTTATTTGCGCGAAAGTTTGTTTTAAAATGTTTTACGTCGAATCTTAAACTTATTCAAACGACAAAATAAGTTTAATTAGAAGCTCGAAGGTGGAATGCGATGAGTGTTTATCATTCTCGTGAACCATAAAATGAAATGTTCAGCTGAATGACAGCGACAGTATTTTTGTATGATGATCTTATTTTTTTCCAGTTTGGAAATTTTGAAGTCGAAGAGCAATGAGCAAGAAATAAAGAGCAAAGAGCACTCGAAATCAAAGAAAACTTTATTATCAATACTCGACAGTGAACGAAAGAGTGAACAAGGATTGAATGAAATTTTATTGATGGGCAAAATTTTAGAGGAGCAAAAAAGTGGAAAGATTTCGAGACGATTTATTGATATTTTTAGGATGAAAATTAATGCGAAAAGAGAGCGAGAGTATAAAAGTGAAGCATAAACACTAATTTATATTCGCTTTATTCTGAATTTGTGTTTTACGCTATTATTTCGGCGAAAAATGAAAGGCTGTCAAAATTCGGTGAAAATGCACTTATTAAATGTATCGCCGTAATTAATTTTGCCAATTTTTGAGGAAAAAATGTAAAATTTTAATTTCGTCGTGCGCGGACTCGAGCCTTCACTTCTCCACACATTTCACACGTTCAAATCTGAGTGTTTTGTAACGCTAATTCTCGAACAAAAGCTGTCAAATGCCGCTTTTAAACGGCTGAACGGAGAGCGAAGCATGACAAAATGTGTGTCGCTGCAGCGATGTTGTTTGCTATACACGTTGTTCTATGTTCTGAAAAATTCAACACACAAACATAAATCTTATTTGATTAAATTTCTTTCTCGCTCTTTTCTCTTTTTGTCGCTCATAAAATCGCAATTCTAAAGCGTGTTTTTTGAATTATTATACTAAAATACGAAACAAAACTTCTTTTTTTGCAAAGAACACAAACAATTTGTGACATTATTAAGCATCGAAATTCAATCCTTTTCAATACGAATCACAAATATGCAATTTTTAGCGTTTGTCTATTCTTCTCACTGAGCGAACCACGCACACACTTCACAACCATTAGTTTTCTTTAAAAAAGATGTCAATAGCAGAACTTTCATCGAGATAGTGAAGTTTTCAACAGAAAATATGATCTTTGAAAAGGTGAGCAAACAAAAAAACCGACTACTTTGTGGCGAACTATCGACTAGATGAGATTTCGCTTCAAATTTAATTGAATACAAAAGTGTCACTCGCCTCTATGCGCTTGCATCGCAAACATCATAAGAACTGAAAAGTATAGAAAATTGAGTTGAGATTATAATGATAGCTCATGATTAAGGCTGCAAACAATCTTTTGTGTGATTGTCACAAGAAAATGAACATTTTATAGAATTCAAAAAATGAAGAACTTATGACTAGGGAGCGGATTTTGTGTGGTACACACAAACCACACAAATGAAAAATTAATAATGAAACTTAATAATTTT
>NCKU01000735.1:0-34240 GCA_003675995.1 Dinothrombium tinctorium | reverse complement strand
TTTTAATATTTAGATTGCGAGCAAAACGCGAGCGAAAAAAAGCAAAAAGTGTTCGAGCTTGTTCACTATAAGAAAATTGTAATCTAATTTCTTTTCTCTCGCAAAAAACTTTTTCATTTTTTGCTTGCAAATATGGTCGTCGTTTAGCTCATTTTCCGCTATTAAGCATACTTTATATGTAACTGAAAATAAAAATTTTTCTTCATTTCGAGTTATTTGCACTGTGCACTTTGTGCATGTAGAAGCGATCATTTTTCATTCTCCAACTAAATCATATGTCTAATATTCAAACGAATCGAGAGAAAATGAGCCAGAGAAGAGAGAGACGAAATAAAAAGAGAAGCAAAAACTGCTGCGTTCGGTTAAATACAGTCGCGATATAAACAATTTATACATAACTCATCCGAAGCGAGTATTTGCTGCTTTTCCTTGCTCATATCAAATGAATTGTGAATAAATTCTGAATGCCTATTATTTTGAATTGCGAACGAAAAAAAGCTGCGGTGGCAAAAAAAAGTTATGCAACATATTAGAAAAAATAATGAAATGCGAAATAAATTTTAATCGCAAAGCGAAGAGATGATTGCTGTTGTTTTGAACAGCGATAGAAAAAAGAAAAGAGAGAGAAAGAGAGAGAGAGAGCAGAGAATCTAGTGAGAAACAATTAAATTTAATGGCTTTACAGAAGGGGTTAACTTCTAAAGGAAACGCTTTCGATTTTTTGTGAGTTACTATTCGAATTACTTTTTTATTTCACTAGATTATACTTTTTTTCATATATCAACTTTTCGTGCTTTTAAAACCGAGTGTGTGCTCAAGAAGAAGAAGAGAAGAAGAAGAAAAAGAAGAAGTTGAATTCCTAAACCTTCCTCGCTTCTGTGCAATTTTTTCTGCTCAGCTTAAATTTTTAATTTACTTTTTTCACTATCTTATTTCTTCATTCAACTTTTTTTTCATTAAGAACCAACTCGCCTATTGTTAATGTTATTGCTGTTTAATTCTTTTTCTTGATTTCTCTTTGTTCTAAGCTTAAATACGACAAACGTTGAGAGAGGCGAGCAAAAAAGTGAAACGGGCGAAAAGTAAAAAGTAATGAAAAGATTTCGAAATAGTTTTTTATCGCAATGTTAATAATAATAATAATTTTAAAATAATGGAGAAAATTTTCTTGTTTCGATAAACGAATGAATTGAATGCACGGCTTGGGTATAACATACTGAAAAACAAAGTGAAACTGCAATTGCGATTGCCAATTTCACGCGTACAAATTTTTATTTTATTTGCTTATTATTCAAACTCAATTTTTTCATTTCCTATTTGGTATCTCGCTACTTTCGATAAAATTGATCATTTTCTATCCGCCGCACAAACGAATTGCGCTTTTTGTTTTGTTTACTCGCTTCTATCGCTTTCTTAGCTTATAAGCTGTTTGTACTGTTGGCCATTCAATTCGCGAAATGCATGTTTAGTTGCGAACAAAGCGCTGCGATAGAAAACAAAGCGAAAATCGGACACATTGTTTTTCGCCGCTTCTTCACTTTGATTTATAAGATTGAGACGCGGAGCGAAACAGAAGAAAGTAAAATTGGCCATTTTTGCAATAATCAATTGCGCGATGAGCGCAGCGAGAGAGACGAATGAAGCAAGAAAACGAAATGAAATCGAATGTTAAGCGAAAAATAACAACAACAACAACAGCAACAACAGTAGCAGCAACGGCAGCAAACAACAACAAATTTGAACAGAAATTAATGTTCGCCGCTTGCGCCCAAAAATTAAATGCAACTTTTACTTTCTTTTCGCCTATTCGAATAGCGATTGAATTGAAGAGCCGGCAAAAAAGCGAGTAACGACCAATCGTTTTTTCGGGGCTTCGAGCGAGCAAAAACTTGAATCGCTAAGATTTATGTGAAAAACCACGAGCCTCACTTGAGCGCATAGGTTGTGTGTTTGTGCGTCTCGTATGTTCTCTCATCGCATAACGCAATCGAAGCGAGCGATAAAGTAATTCGAAAGCAATTAATTTCAATAAAATTTAAAACGATTTGATCACTGAAGAAAAAAGCGAGCGATAAGCGAGTATTGCGAAAATGCAATTAATTGCTATCGACTCAATGATTGGCGAAACTCATGGAATTCAAACTCTGCTGCTTTCGAAGCACTGCTTCACTATGCAGCAGAAGCAGAAGCAGCGATTGAAAACGCAAGACGAAAAGCTACTTTATTCGTCGTTTTTAATGTGTCACATATTTATTATTAATCCGTAAATATTTAAACAAAGTTTAAAATTACTTTTTGACAGAAAAAAATGTTTTCGTTGCGAACGTTACGAGTTGCAGCGCGACGCGCACTGCGCACGCGTCGAGCCGCGAATTAAGCAAATGGACGCTTTAATTTGAAAGCATTCGAATTTTGAAACAAAAAGCGTTTCGCTTTTTTTCTTGCTTATTTCGCTCGAAAAAGCGAAACTGTTTTCGGACACGAATCGCGCACCGCGCTACGCGACGGACGCGGCGCGGTGTGCGGAGACGCCGGTCGCAAAACAAAGAAAAGAAAGTTTTTTTTCGAAGCAAGAAATTTGCATATAATTAGCATTGCAAAGCTCGGAATGGACTAATTGCGAGCGAGCGATAAACGCGAGGCTAAATGAATGGGGAGCTTTTTGCTCGCTCACGGAGCGGAGAACGAATGAAGCGAAGGCTGTGAGGAAAAAGCGTGAACGTGAAGCATCGATGCAAAGTGCAGTGTGTAAGAATCGATTGTCTCTGCGTGCAAAAAGATGGAAAGCGCTTTCACTGTGTGCTGTACACTTTGCAAAGCGAACGGAGAAAGAAACAGAGAGCAAAAAACAGCCCCAATTTCCGATTTTCGCGAGAATTGAGAAGGAGTGGAGAGCAGTGGTGGAAGCGTTGGCAAGCCAACCCTTTGATGCCTGACCGTTTGAGGGGCGAGGAGGGCGAAACGAGGGGTGTTTTTTATGACGATCGCGAATGGGTTTGTTTTTTCATCACACGCTGAAGCTGAGAGCGAGCATCGATGCGATCGGAACCCTGCATGTGTACAATGGATAATTCTATGGTGTATACACTCGGCTTCGATGCGCAGGCTTCTCAGTGAATGCATATATAATATGAGAGCACCTGATTATTAGCCTATTGCCTGAGTATTGCGGGCAGAGAGCAGCGAAAATAAGTCCGCTTTAAAGCGTTTTTTTGCTGCGGCTGACGTCAGAGAAAAGAGTTGAATTGATGCGGCTGCCGGTGGTTGAACGACGATCCGATGCTTTGCCCACTGCCGTAAACTGCGTGAAAAGTGCCGTGAAAGCGTTTCTGATTAAATAAGAAAGTGCGGAAAAGTTTTTAGAAGACGCGAAAAGTCGGGCGAAAGTGGAGTTAAAGGAGGTATTGAACGAAATTCTGCTCTGATTCTGATTTGCTGTTTGTATGCAAAGCTCGCTCTTAATTTACTGCATCGAGGCGAAGGCACTGCAAGCATTCTCAGGAGCATACATTCAATTTTTTCCAATAGTATCGGAATTAGCGGAGTTGTCAGCCAATAACAGCCCTCTTTTAGTGTCTCCAAGACTGAAAAGAGTTTTGTGTCGCAGTGCGAGTCCGCAAAATGGAGAAAGACTTCATAAACCAGCCTTCGACTCTCTCCTCGATGCCATCGAATGACAATTCTATGGCTACTCTCAGGCTGAATTCAGGTGTTAAGGCCTCGGGAGGACCGTTAATCGAACCCTCCTCTAGTGGTCCATCGCACCATCATTCTTTGGCCGCTGCTGCATGTGCTGGTAGTCGAATATTGTCGCGAAACTGTAATGGAACAAGTAAGTGAATGGCCATTACATTCTGTGTCTCCCCTCCATTCATACTCCTGTGCAATGCTCGCCTTCGCTTCTCGCAAACTGCTCTCTGCTCTCGTTCTCTTCGCCCGATTCAGTCCCAGTTGTGTGCTTTCGCTTTCGCGAGCAGTGGCCATCGCCTCAGCAATGGCCACTTGCATCCGACCACTTCTTCATCAAAGCCTCCTCTACCGGATCGTGTCGTCATAGCAACGAATAGTGCTCTTTTTAACCTTTACTCCCGATTCTCCGAATCTTCTCGCGTCTCGCTATTTAACTGTCCAAGCTCTAATCACTTTAATTTAATCGCGAGTGTTAATCGCGAGGCTTTCATTAGCTGCTCGTTACAGTCGATTCATAAGCTTGATTACAATTAACGCCGCTCTAATTTCATTGCATCCTTGCCGTTCTGCTCTTCGCAACTACTTCTTCGTCGTGAGCTTCCATCAACCTCTCGCCAAGATCCAACTTTTTAAATGGCGCTTCTTTTCTGCTCTCTTCTCCTCTCTTCATCGCTTTCTTCTCATCGCAAACACACTTTTCCCGCTTTTTAATTCTAAAATCTTCTTCTTCCTTTCTTCCATTTCTTGAAAGGCAATTAGAAGAAAAAACTTTTTTCATTTGCTCTCTGTCTGCTTCGCCAAAATCTAATCTTTTGATAAGAACTCTCGCATCTAATTAAAAACGAATGTTTGGTTTGAAAATAACTCTCGAACAGCGTACTGAGTAGTGAGCGTTCGAAACGAAATTGCGAGTGTTTTCAAATTGAACGATGAAAAGTTTTTGCGTTTTCAAAAACGAATTACGCTGAAATTGATCGCTGTTTAATAATGGCCAGTCTTCTTGTTTCATTATGAACATTTGTGTGTGCTTATGTTGTGAGAAGCCAAGAAAACGCGGAGACGACATGCAAAGAGCGCAACGGTTTTGCGTTAGCTGCCCTGTAAAAGCAAAAAAACTCGATCGTGAATTGTGAAGTCGATCTCGATTGAATTGCTCGGCATTCGGAAAAGATTCCATCGCGAAAGCCATCGCTCGCTTCCACAATGGCGAGAGATGTTTTTCGACGCATCGAAAAATACTCGCTGCCAAGTTTGAATGCGAATTTTTTGCTAGCTTAATTTTTGTGCTCGATTCATCGAAAGCTTAACCCTTTTCTCACTCATTCCCTCGCATTTTGGTGGGAGACTCGGCAAAGAATGGAAGGGTGAAGAAGAAAAAGGGGTGAGCTTCATGTGAAAGTGCATCTCTCTCGTTTCGCTGATGATGGAATGAGAAGACACATGCATCTTTGTGACATTTTTTTGTAGCGCTCATTCTGTTTGGTTTTGCACAGTTGGTTTGCGAAAGAAATTCGCTGAAAGTATTGAACTCGCTTTGTTTGCGAGCGAAAATCTTCTTTGTATCGGAGCGGTTGAAGTGTTTGCTCGCATCGCAAAAGATATTCGGCTGCTGCTGGTAGCATCTCCCCTGTTAATACCAGGAGTCTCTCTCATTTCTTTACTCGCTTCTATCGATCCAGAGGCTGACTGCAATTAAAAGCAAGGGTTGCTATGATAAAAGTTTTTGCTTTGCTTTCACTGCTTTCGCTTTATTCCACACAACGTACAAAGGCACACATACTTTTGTCTCTAGCCTGGTGCTCGTAAAACAGGATCGCGTTAAAGCGAGCACAGCACACAAAACATCGTGCCGAGGAAGATGCTGTGCTCGCATCAACGACAGCATCAGCAGCTCGCAGAAACAACGACGGCGTTCGCAAACGCACCGCCACTTTTCTCGCTGCCATAAAAACGTCAAGCGAACGCACGAAATGTGTGTGTGTGTGTGTGTATGGATGCGTTCAGCAAACACAATTTCGCCTACGCATTGTACGGCTGTGAAATGATCATTGCGAAGTCACAAACAAATGACATCTCCAATATGCTCGCTCGCGATCAGAATGAAAGAATAGAGGAGCGAACGAAGCTCGCTGATGGCTCGCGAAGAAAGTGAACGAGAAGAAGCAAAGAAGATGAACGAAAGACGAAAAAAAAATTGCACAGCGATCATGCTAAATATGTTTCTTCTTTTCCAGTTGCCATGACTTCGCAGCCGACAAATGAATCTGAATTACAACTTTACCGAGTTTTGCAACGGGCTAATCTACTCTCCTATTACGACACCTTCATATGTCAAGGTAGATATTAAAAAGCATTCACCTCGCACTATTGTTTCAACACATTAAGGCACAGCGTACACGCAACACAAGGCAAACGCTCGCAAATCCCGCTCGAGTTTCGACGCGGTAGACAATTCGAGTGACATTCGCACTTCGTTCGCGTCGCTTTTTGTCGAGCAAAAAACAAATTTGCACTACATTGCGAAAGTGCGAGCGTTTCTTGCATGGCAATCTGATCGATATTCACTACTTTTCATGTGTTCTGCTGCTTTTTTACTTTCGAAGGTGGAGACGACGTTCAACAGCTTTGCGAAGCGGGCGAAGAAGAATTTCTCGAAATAATGGCACTTGTTGGCATGGCTAGTAAGCCCTTGCACGTCCGTCGATTGCAGAAAGCGCTTCAGGAATGGGTCAGCAATCCAGGTACGCCTCGTTTGCATTGAAAATTTACTAGGAAAGTGAAAACTTTAGCTGCACAAAACTTTTCTGCTCTATATTTGTAAATATCGAGCACGCGCGCGCCTTTGCATTCAGTGCACCGAACAACGATACTCGCTTATTCTCTCGTAACGAGTTTACTACACGCTTTACGCTTGCCGGAAAAAAGTTGGGCCGCCCTCGGTGGCCAACGCACAACTGACCGGTGCGATTCACGTTTTATGAGACGAAAAAAAAACTCTAATTGATGTTTTTATACGGTATCAACAAACTCAAACTGTGCCAATAATCACTTGCCAAGCTCGTCTCATCTACTTCTTTCGCTCTCGCTCGCTCGCTCGATTTTTTCACTCGTTCGCGGTTCGACTTTAAAAGTTTTCTCACGCAAAGTTTGTTCGAGTGAGAGCTGATCGAGACGATCGAAGAAGAAAAAAGAGAAGCAAGTGCAGAGAATGTTTTTTGCGCACCTTTCTTTCTTCTTAAATCACTTCGCCTTCTTTTCTCTCTCACTCCTCGCGTTTAAAGGCAGAAAAAAAAAGATTGAGAACATTGTGGTGGAATTGCTTTTTCTTCTTCGCTCGCAAATTATTGAGGCGAGCAAAAAAACGCGAAGAGAAGAGGAGAGAGAGAAGAGAAAATTATAATTTATACGAATTCGTTTTACCAATGTTTAACTAAAACGTACAGATGTATAGGTTTAAGAAGCCGCGACGGTAAGAAGTGAAAAACCGAAACGGCGAAACCCTGGACGCGAATACTCGTTTTGAATATTTAACTGCTTATTCAAAACTACGAAAGCAAAAATTTTCTTATTTTTGTTTTCATATTTTTTTCTTCTTCTTTCTTATTTCGACGATTAACTCTATACGCCGAATTTGTGCGCTTTTTTCCCTGGCTCGAACGCCGTTTTTTTTGCGCGTTTCTCATTTTTGTTTTTAACACAACTTTTCAATGCAAGGTTTGCGCGAAACTATTTCAATCATAGTTAGCATACACACACACATTACCTGTAAAAGTGTGGAGAGCTGCAAATGAAGCGAGAAAAAAGCTTGTCGTCGAGGTTGTCGCTTGAACAAGTTCTTCGCGTTGAGAGAGGTAGAGCGAAGAGAGGTAGATAGGTAGATAGAGAGGCGCTCGCTCTAAGCTCACGTCTCTATTTGCAGTCGCATTTCGTAAATCCACTTAATTGCCGACACATGAAAGGGAGTAAATTGGTTCGAATCGGATTGTTTTTCACAAAGCGGCAGTGGCGAGAAAGCAATCGTGTAAAGAAGGCTGTTTTCGATCATAAATCGCGCAATGATCATTTTTAATTACTCAATTCGAAGTGAAGCTTTAATTACAAAAATCGCTGCGAAAACAGTGGCCACGATCGGTGCATTGATTTATGAAGCAAATTGACGCGCACGTTTCTCGAATTTCGAATCTAATCGAACCGAAGGATGCGATGTTAAAAAGCGTACCTTGACATTGACTGCGAAAGCTCGCACCGCCACACCGCAATGCAAACACAGTTTCCGATCATTTCCTGATTCCAGTTATCCATCATTTATCAATTTAACTTCTTTATTCGTGCGCTTACGTTATTTACATTGAACACGTTTTGCACTTAGGAATGTTTCAAGCTCCTCTGATGCCATCGTTTCCGCCAGCACCGCCCGGCGGTCCGCCGCCTCCGCCACCGGGCGCGATGGGTCAGTGCAGCAGCAACGCGATGGTTAACAGACGAAGTCCAATAAATCTCTCTTCACAAGCATCACCTGTTGCCATGAGACCAAGTCCACCATCGATGGCATTATCAATGCATCCGTCATCTAGCGCAAACAGAACACATTTAACACCCTCACCCACTAGTGCCAAAGATCACCTGATGTCACCATCACATTCGACGCTAATTAATCACTCGCATAATCAGGTAAAATAAGTGTGAATTCGCGCACAGAATCGGCGTTTTTCACTCGGCTGTTGTTACTGCTTAATTGCATATTTGCAGACATTTGTCAATAAAATGATGACAAATGCAGTGGTAAAATTTCGGCTAAAATCTGCATCTCCGTCATTTCTGCGTGTCTAACTGTTTATTTCGCTGCATATGTGAATGTGTGGATGCGATGTGTGTACGCGCGCACAGCCATTTAATGAGGCGTTATTAATGCCGTTGAGGATTGTGTTTCTATCTTCAGATTAATCAGTGGATACTTTTATGCAATTGCTTCAATTAGAGCCGAACGCAAGCAAAAAGCATCTCTGCGGTCGCGAATGAATACATGCATATGCACGCATCTGAACGGATCGAGAATCGTGAATGTTTGCGAAATGCACCTACACGAAGACATTGTGCAATTCACAGTTGATTATTCAATTATTAAACCTTAATCATGAAGCGTTTGCTTTGCGCTATTCGTGGCATCGGCGATTTGCGGTACACTTGACTCTATAAGTGGTGGCTGCGAGAAGTTTGACGCGATGTAGCAGTTGTTTTTGTGCGTGTCCAGAAGTTTCTGAGAAGGTTCTCAGCGCGAGTTGAGAAGCGGTTTAGTGAAAAGCATTGTGAAGCAAACAGATTGACGAGAAGCAAAGCGGCGAGAAGAGAGGAGAGCAAAGTTTTTCAGTGCGTTGCGTAATTTCGCTACTCTTCAAAGCGCAGTGTGTATGCAAACGCGTAATTCACAGCCTCTTAACCCTTTGAGTTCGAATCTCTTTTCTCTCTTTTTCCACTTTTTTGATCCAAAATTCGCTCTTCTTTGCACTGTTTTCTTCACATCACTCCGCTTCTCGTTCTCCGCGCTGCTCTGCTCGCCCCTTTCTTTCTGCAAACACTGCACCGAAACACTCTGCACTCTGCTCTGCTGTGCATTGTCATTTCGCTCACCATCCATCCATTCGCCATCGCCATTGTTTTTTATTTCGCTTTCTCACATCGATTTTTTCGCTCGCCTTTTAAACTCGCATTTTCGAAATGAATAGAAATTGAAAAAGTAAACTCGGCATTAGCTGCAGATGCATGAGCTGGCGATGGTCGAAAGCGAAAAGATGCGAGTCGAAGCTTCTTTTTTGACGCTTCTTCTCGCCACTCGCACTCGCTCTTTCCTCATCGAGCGGATCAAGTTTTACGGCGATGAATATTCGGATCAATTAATCGTTAAGCAGCGCGCAAACCTTATAATTAGCAACAACTTTCCATTAACTTTTGAGCCGTTTTTTATCGATTTTCGTTCGCTACTTTTTCAAAGGCAATCAAACACAGTCCGCAGCAGATAAGACGCTGACAAAAACAAACGAAAATGCGTCGCATGCTTCTGCATAAGAGCTTCTCGTTAACGCGCTCTCATTTCTCTGCTCTTCCAAGGGTGGCAATGCAGGTGCAATCGGCAACAATGCCGGCCTGGTGACCAATGAGTACGGTCAACCTGCTAGTCCCATCTCGTTGACGCCGATTCTGGACGAAACGCAAATACAGCGGCTGGCCGACGCTGCCGAAATGTTGGTGAAAAGTTTGCCACCGGAGGTGAAAAGCGTTGATCCGAAGCTGGCGAACAACAAGAAGCGCATCAGCAAAGAATTGGAGGTGAGTTGTCTCTCTCTATCTGTTTCTGCCTCACTCATCGCTCGTTTCGCTCACTCGGAGAGAATAGCGCTGTCGATAAAAGCGAAAGCAGAAGCGTGCAAAACGCTGAACACGTACATCGTCTGCTGGTTTCGCGAAAGCAAAAAAGTTAACGTTCGCATAAATGCAATCGCAATACTCAAGTCAATTCGCCAGATATTATTATTCCCAAATGAATGGCGCGCATTTCGCCAATAAGCGAACACTGGCCGATAGTTATGTATATCTATATACCACACTCTGCATATCGCGTACTCTGCCAGTAAATGCGAAATTAGTTTAGCCATCGAACAATGGCGAAACTCTTCTCCGCTTCTTCTTATTATCATTTTAACGCTTTTTATTTCTTTATTTCTCGCGTTCAATACTTTTCTTCTTCTTCTTCTTTATCTCCTTCTTCTGCTTCTCTGCAATGAAAAGCTTTTGCCGAAGATATTACACATGCACGCACACGCTAGCACTTACATGCACATATTACGCTCAAAACATTTTCGCCTATTAGCACTTTCCGTTCGTTTTTTCGTTCCCCAAAACGATTGATTGATCGCATCTCTACTCTCTGAGCATCTTCTTCGAGCGGCGGATGCCAAGCGGACAATTTTAAAAGTGCTCAACAATCCATTTTCACATTTTCTTTTCAACACTTTCGCACGTCCATCTTAATAATTGATTGATTTGCTTTAATTCGCACTGCTCGATAAAATCGCTTTTCGCTATCGATTGCGCGCTGTTTCGCTTTTTCGAAAATTGATACCTTTGCACATTTATCAGTTTGGGTTTATTCAACTGTAACCCTCTTTATTTCCCCACAAATCATCAATCTACTCTTCGATTTTTGCTCTACAAACAGCATACACAAAACAAATGCACGCACACAGCATACACTACCAGAGGATAAAAGGATAAAAGAAAACGTGCAGCCGCGTTTCTCCCTTCTTCTCGCCTGAACCTAATCGACACAATTATTTAGTCACTAAAATATGATCACTTTGGCTTAGCGCACCATTTATTCATATTGTTCATCGAATGTTTGTTCATTTCGGATCAACTCTTTTTTTCGCACGCATAGAAGCACTTTGGCGAAATTTGTTGCCCACGCTTGTCGTACGCGTCTTATTTACTAAATATTCTTGTTTGGCGATACTTACGCGCACACAACTTTTTCTTACGACTTGGTTCGCAGTTTATTGAAATTGATGATATTCGGCCGCTCTATTTGAGGTTTTTGTTTTTCTCGCTGCTTGTCTAGAAGAAGCGCACACACAAACCATTTTCAATGTTAAATTATTCGCAACGTGCAAAATAATTTCGGAGCATCAATTCGTTCGCTTCGCTCCGCTGTTACTGCCTAATATCTTGTCGACATGTTTCGCGCACAATTTTATTACTTCAGTAATACTCTTGTTACATCTTGTTTTTTAGCCTCTTTGTTCACACATAGAACTCAACTCTCGAAACCAGAAGCAGCAGCGGCAGCAGCAGATGAATACTTTTCTGTATTCATCGATGCTGAAATATGGCGAGAATTAGTTTTAGCAGTCGGAATAGCATTCGAATTCAATTTGATTAATGTGGTTAAGAATAAATTTGAAATTTAAATTTGGCTTATTGGCGAGCCGAAAAATCTTTCTTCTCTTCTCTTTTCTCTTTTTCGCTGCCATTTTCTTGCTCTTCATTTGCTTTATTCACTGCGTTCGGAAGCGAGAGAGACGAGATAAAACAGTTTCGAGCAGCTAATGATGAGTTTTGCTGAAAATCGAAAAACTGAAATCAAGCAAAGAAAAATTTGAAAAAGTTAATCAAATCATTTCAAAAGCACGCGCTTTGCACACACAAAATTTGGGTGAAACAAAGTTTTTGGTTGGTAAACACCAAGCAGAAGTTTTCCGCTGGTTAAGCGTCTCGCTCTCCCGCTCTCCCGCTCTCTCTGATCGTTGCACCTTCTTTGCTTTTTCTCTTTTCAATTATTTATGATTGAAAATGATTGTGCGAAGACACAAACGAAAGCAGAGCGCATTGAAAAATTATCTGTTTTAAACTTGAAATTTATTAAAATTGAAAAGCTAAAAAGTCGGAAAAATAAAATTTAGCTAGAGAGTGAATGAAATTGTTTGGAATCCGTTTTGGTGGCATAAAAGAGAGAGCGAGAGTGAGTTGAGTTTGCATGTTAATTTGCGAACGCACGCGATTCTCGAAAGACACATCGACTGTGTTCAGAATTTGTGTCAAAAGTGATTTTGAAAATTGTTACGCTCTTGTTTTTCAGCCTAATTTGCATATAATTATTGCTTCTTCTTTTCGTTCGTTCCGCAGTACGTCATGAACATGTCCGAAGACGACGTCCGCCGCATGGACGAGATCCGCAAGTACGCCGCTATCTACGGACGCTTCGACTGCAAGCGAAAGCCGGAGAAGCCGCTAACACTGCACGAGGTGAGCGACGCCACTTTTTGCACCCGCTGCCGGTCGCGAATTGTTGCCGATTCTTAATTGACAATAATTTTGTGTGCCGAAATTAATTAACGCGAGCGAAAAGAAAAGAAAAGAGGAAAAGTTGGAGCGAATTTTCTTGGAGGCATCGTTGATGCGGCAGCAATCAGCGATCGGAGCGAAATGAGAAGCGGAGAGCGAGAGCAGAGAGGTGCAGTGCTTTACTCGCTGATGGATCTCGTCGCTCATCGCTCCTCTCGCCTCTCACTCTCCATCGATGTTCGCGAATGACAACAAACTAATTTCAGTGAAAATTTTAATTAACGCGAAATTCATTAAAATGTTTTTGTTGACCAGCGTTCGCTTTTAACGCATCATATTTTGAAAAAGAGTTCTTTTTCTCGATAAGGTGTCAGTAAATGAAGCTGCGGCACAGATTTGCAAACACATTCCTGCTTTGTTAACGCGTCGCGATGAGCTCTTTCCATTGGCAAGACAAGTGGTACGCGATAGTGGCTATCAATACTCCAAAGGTCATTCGAGGTGACTGCGAACGCGCTTCTCGCCACCCACTCGCTCATCCTCTTCTCTCCGCAGGTCGCAATGCTGCACGCGGCCGTACGATGGTACAAATGCCGGCAGCGGTTCGGAAACGGATCAAAGCAACCAAAACAATGCCGCTAACAAGCGAATCCGCGTTGGTGAGCCGAACATGGAAGCGAAGCTGCAGTTCAGCGAGGAGGAAAAGAAACGACGACAGGTACGCGCACTTGGAATGCAAACACAACCGCAGTGAGCGCTGAAATGAGATCGAGTGAAACACGAGCAGCGAGAGAGAGTTGGCCGTAAAGCGTTTGTAATTTCACACAGCGCACAGTGAAGAGAATCAGTGACTAGATTATGATTGAGTTTAGCTCGTAATTCGTTTAATTTTAGGTGCAAAATGGTTTAAGAGCATATTTTAAGAGAGGCAATTCTCCGCTCACGCATCGATGATAATAATGCAGCTGCGAGTTCTGATCTCCTCCGATCGAGTTCGATGCGTTTTTCGAACGAGTGAGAGCGAGTAAGAAGTTCGCTTCAGCTCTTCTGCTGCTCACTCAGCCTCTCTCGCTTCAATCTCTTTCGTCTTGCTTTCAAAAAGTTTTATATGAAGCGAGATTAATTATGAGGTTCGTTAATGAGTCTATGCAGCATTCCGCTTTATTGCGTTCAGCTTTTTCTCGACGTCGATAAAACCGATGCAAACTGCTCTCTTTTTGACCGTAAAATTACACAGCATCCATCGTTCATTCACTCGCGTTCGCGACCATCTTTTTTGCTCAGCCTCTGCACCGCTTTTTGCCTCTTCCAGCGCGCAATATGCACACATTACGCTCATTATGACCACAGCTTTTGTGCTTCTTATTCAATTTGAATACACATTTGCGCTGCAGCAGTTTACACACTCAGATTTGTGTTGCTCGCATTCGATCGTTTATCGGCGTTCGTTTTGAATTGAAAATGGTTTTGTTAACACGAAAGAGCACATTTGATTTACCGCTATATGATGCATTCGCGAACAGCGTATATAGCGGGCACACACGCGTTTAATGCAGTACATGAGCACGTTGCACATAAAAATGTGTTTGCATCGCAGTGAAGCGTGTCACAATGCCGGCTCGAGTGCATTTGTATTGCAGCGCTTTAATTCGTATTTTTCGCTCGCTCTCTCGCGTCCGACGACGAGCAGGAACGTCTCGAAACGATCGTGGAGCAACTGAAGGCGCTGGGAACGCAGCAAGAGGAGATCAAATTGCAATTACAGCAAGCGCGTGAGATGCAAAATTATCCTGTGGTCAGTCAATTTCAATCGGAACTCGACCACATATCTACTCAACAAATGCAGCTGATCAATGAGCAAAGCGAGATCAATAAGCAGATTCGTCGATTCGAGAAGTAAGTTGCAATTTATTTATTTATTCATTAATTCACTCATTCATCTTTTGCGTTAATTGAGCGCCGCAGTTTGCAAATCGAATGCTTTCGAAATACGGCGCAAAATATTTCGATGCATAAGTCGAGGCAGCTTCGCAATTAAAAGCAGCGAGCAACGCAGCCCAATCAGCTCGCCTATCCGAGTGCGTTTTTTGTTTTTACTTTCTTAAAAAAGTTTTTTTTCTGAAAAAATTTATTTTTTATCAATTCCTCGGAAAGAGCAGCAATCTTGGAAGCGAAGAAACCTTGGCACGAAAACGATTTCTTCGCACACACAATTGTCGTAAGCGTAGAAAAAAGTGCAGAAAGAGTGATGAGGAAAAATGCAAATAAACTCGAAAAGGACATGGCGAGAAAAAAATTTGTTTTTTCTTCTTCTTAGCCGAGAGAAAAAATTTGATTTCGTTGAATAGCAAATACTCAAGGATATTGACGCAATGTGCTGCTCAGTGCGAAATCACAATGCTTACGCTCGACGCTGCATAGACAGTTTAAGTTTATGTACGCGCGCACATTGTGTGTATATGCTTTCATTTATTTCCTGTAAAGCGTAAACGTAATTTGCTAAGATTTACATCGCTTTTAATTGCACATCGCTTTTTAGATGAAAAACGGAAAGCGATGCGCGCAGAGCATTAGCGAGAAACAGAGGCCATGCAAATACACACACACACACACACACTTGTTCAGCGCTTTGGCTGCTGCAATTGCACTTTCGCTGCTTTTGTCTAAAATAACTTTTCTCGGTTTGAAATGTGGAGAAAGAGCTGCTGCAAAAGCAAGAAGAAAGCGCTGCGGCTCACTGCTGTTATTAAAGGGATGCACATAACTTTTGACTTTTACTTCGCTGTGTGGACTAATATCTGTATCCTCTTTGCTTTCTTTTTTCTCCTCTTTTTTACGATGTCTGGTTTTTGTTTTTCATCCATCGCCTCATGCTCGATTCTCTTAATACTCGCCTGCTTGCTGCCATTTTTTCTTCTTTCCTCCTCTCGCAATTTCAAACTTTTTTCTCCGATGAGTTCTTTTCATTTCGCTTCTTCTTTTCCTCTGAGTGCGGTGCGGTTTTTTAAACACTCCGATTTCAACAGTAAATACTTGAACCGAGCGCATACTTTTATAAACTTTTTTCACTCGCTCTAAACGCGATTTGTTTTTGCTGCCGCTGTTGTTTTCGTTTTTTCGCGCTGAGAATTGAGCAAAAAGCGAAGATAAATGAAAGCAGAGCACTTAAAACGCGAAAAGATTAAAATCAGTTAATTTCAGTGATGGAAAATGGAGAGGAGAGAAGATGCTCGTCGTTTTTCTCCGCATACAAAATGATAATCGAACATCGTGTTTTAATGCTCGGCCGAATGATCATCTTCTACCACACGTTTCTTTATCCAAATTTGATTGATTTTCTATAAATACATTTAATGAAATATTTATGAATTGCGCGTTTTTCTGCTCTTCTTCTCGTAAAAGCATTTTACAGCGAACTCGCGTTGGCTTTCGCATTGTCTCGCAGCAGCACTTTGGGCATCGCTAGTGATGAGGGTTTGAAGTGGAAAATGGCCTGTAAAAATTAGCGTGAAAAGCAAATAAAATGAAAAAGTTGAAGTAATGCGAATCGAATCGAACGCCGAAGCGCGCGTATTGGATGTGTGCAATCGGCGAATGCATCTTCTGCTTTTTACTTTTCATTAACATTCGCATTCGCTTTAATTTGAGCTGCAAAATAATGATGGTCCGTTCAAAGGCGCGCACAGAAGAAGAAGCGAAACCTTTCCATTTGAATATTCATTGGAGAGCGAGAAACAAGCGAACTCAGGCTCCGAGGCTTTTACGCTGCACACACATCACAAGCTTTTGTTCCATGCACTGTACACTAAGTGCGTTTCGAAAGTTTATGTGACGCGCTGCTTGCGCTTTCGAATTGTGTGTTCGCAAAAATACTCGAGATTATCGTTAAAACACAGAGACAGACGGACATATATCTTTCTCAATTCATATTTAATCGTCAATTTAGCCATTAAAGCGATTCCGAGCTCAGCTTTTCTCTAAGCGCACACAGCATCCATTCTGCTTCCGGAAAGCAATTTATGCTTCTCCAAACTTTTTACTCCTTCTTTCTTCGCTTTCCTTCTTTCTGCAGTCCGCGAGTTCACTGCTTTACTTCTCAATTTACTCAATTTAACTTCGTCTTCTTTTTCGCCGCGCTTCTCCGCTTCATAATTTACCAAAAATTACAATCGTCATTTATTTGCTTTCCACTCGTTTTCACTTTTTTTTCTGCACTTCGCTTTATTTCGTCAATTCTAGCCGAGCGAATGTAAGCGAATTTTTTTCTCTCGCCTAGCTCATTAATTACACAATTTGCGGAGAAAACGCGCACATTTTCCTCGAATAAAAAGCCAAAGCTGAAAGTGAAATATCATAAAAATAAAAATTTGTATACGAAATTATCATTTCGAAATATTGTGGGCAAAAATATAAAGAGTGACGAAGAAAAAAGAGCGAAGCGAACCACGAGATTAAAGGGGATTTCAATGCAAATTTCAGTGCGAAGATTAGAATCTAGTTTTGAATATTAGAGTTGACGAAAAAAGCAAGAAGAAGAAAAGTTTTTCAAACTTTTTTCTCGTTTCGGCCTTCGCGAATGCATTTTTTCGCTGTGCCAAAGTTTGAGACAAGAACTGTACGAGCGAATACGTACTTGTGCATTGAAAAGTACAGGCGAAAAATTGAACAGAAGCGGAGAACGAAATACGCTCACACGAGTATTGCAAATTTACTCAACGCTTGCGATATTGTAAAGAAAAGTGGAATCGAAAAAATTTCATTTTGATGCAAAAGCTAGAGAAAGTGCGAGAAAAAAGCTCAAATTTATTGCATGACGTAGAACCTCGAAGTAGGTATTGCGAAATGCGCGATTTTTTCTGCTTGCATTTCGATGGCCATTAATTAAAGCAAACGCTAGTCGCCAAACTCAACATGGCATCATCTCGAAAGTGTACTTCATTACTTTCACACCGTAATTAAACAAAATCTTTTCATGTTGACTTTGCGATGTTTGCAGATTATTGTCAATACAATTAACATTTATGAAAATTAATTTTTTTTCGCTCTCCTCGTTTGCTGCACACAGATATCAGAGTGGCATCGCACGCGGCTATAACAGAATTCCATCGCTATCAGATGAAAAGGGTGACACCGATGATACTGGTAAATATCGCTGCGTTTACGCTCTTGATTAAAAATTTGCGCACAAACACAAGCGAATTCACGCGAGCTTTTGCTTTTCAAACAGATTCACAATTTTCGCTTTACTCGAACACATCTTCACCGAGCGTTAGTCAAGAACCGCGCGGAGAATCACCGACGCAAGAATCGTCGCAAAACTCAGATAACTTTTCTAAATTACTACCAGGTGAGAAGCGTTTAGAATAAAGACGCCAATTCAATTCAATGACTTCAAAGTCTTGTTGATTTTTGTAGCGAAAAAGACTGGAAACGCTGCGGTCGCCACTCAACTCACTCGACAATTGGTTCAAGAGACGCTAATCGACGAAGGCTTAAGAGTGGTCAAAGAGTACACCGATCAAAACAAAGACGAAGCCGCCGGAGTTGATCTACGCGTACTGCCGGAGAAAAGCGTGGACACGGTCGTTTCGAACGCACCACCGGTCACGATCACGCAGACGGTGCCGACGAGTAATTCGACGGTGACACAGAATATGATACACCACGGACCGAGACCGAGAGGAAGACCACCAAAGTTTCTAGAGCGCGAATTTCATCAAGCTAACTTTGCAGCATATCAAAGCCAATTATCGCAGCATTTGCATCAACAGTATTTGTCACAAAATGCAGGCGCAATTCCAGGAATGATTCCAGCGAACGGCTTCGCAAATATCAAAACGGAACCTGAGAGCAATAACGGCCATAATTATCGAAACAATGGTCAATTCCTACCGCAGCAGAACGCGAAGAATCTAGAGCAGAGCGTGAATTCCAACGACGTGGATACAAATGCGTTGAATAATGCTTTAAACACTGCGCTGACCAACGCGTTGACCAAAAACGGGACCGAAAATTTCATTTGCTTTTCCAGCAACGGTGACGAGAATTGAAGAAGTAAGATGAAGAAGTAATTCCCACATTTCGCCCACCTCGACCATCATATTCGAGCAAATTTCGAAATACCCCCTCGTCTTTTCGAGTCTTTTTAATGTTAGTCATTAATTTAGTGTTAAACAAATTTTAGTCGAAATAGCCTCGTATCGGACACACGACGTTTACGTTCATTGCTTTAAATGTTTCGCCATTAATCAATCTCTAGAGCGATTCCGTTTCAATCGTGGCTCCATTTTTTTTTCTAAACTTTCGAACAAAGCGAAAAACAAAACCAACAACAATCGCGAACACATAACGCAACGATCATAAAATCGGAGACGAAGCGTTTCAATTGTGTAAAAATCGTAGAATTTTGAACCAAATTTCCAAAAAAGCGAATCTTTTTTATTGTATACGTGAGAGCGTGAAACGGACATATCTTCTTGTCGTCGCCTTTCTCTCGACGAATACTCCACAGTATCACAAAATTTTATTGCATTTTTATATAGTAAAAACCATATATTCAGTTCAAACGAAGCTGAAGAGAAAGAAAGAAAAAAAGGGTCTTGTGCAATTTCAGTCATTTTCAACATCGAGCGAAAGCAAAACGATGCATGCAGTCAAAGAAAAAAAAAATCGTCGACACAGTATTTAAACACACGAGGCTCTAAACAAAATTTTAGTATAAACAGCGATTTTTTCAATGTTTTAACCGCTGTTTTTAAACAACACGTTCAGTTTTAAAACCCTGTGATCAATGTCCTCAAAAGAAGCGAGAAAAGAAACCGAAAAACCATTTGTCAATCTTTTTAATGTAATGTAGTCATCGCAAGCATTTTAGTGAGTAAACAAAACCATTTTACTCTCTCTCTCTCTCCTCTTTTTTTTCTCAATTTTTCAATTCAAATCTCAATTATATTTGTCAAATTTAAAAAGAGTAAAAGTTTTTGTGAAGTGATAAGTTTAACAATAATTTTAATAATGGATCATTATTTGTATTATGCTTCCAAAGAAAAAAATACAAAGAAACAGGCGTTTAAAAAAGGTATACGACACTAAAAATGCTTCGTTATTTTCGAAAGTCACTTTCATTTCTTCTTCTTCATTGCGATCCATTTTCTCGGTTAAAGTGAGCGAGAGAGAGAGGAAAAACGCTTTTTCCTTTTCTCTCTCTGTCAAATATCGTTTTGTCGCTCTTTCGCTTTCTCTCTCTCTCTCTCTGCATATTACTCTGCACATTTTCGAACTCGTTTGATGACCGTTTTTAAATTTCTTGCTTTTGTCGCTGAATAAGCCAAATTGGCTTTTATACTTCGCTTTTATTACACGCTGTAAAACTAAAATGAAGTTAAACAGTGGTGCAATACTCTAGTTGTGTGTGCAGCGATCAAAGTGACTATTATTCGTCTTCTGCGTTCACACTGAATTCAATCGTCGTCAATGCGCTCGGTGTGGAACGAGCCGAACAAGTTCTAACAATCGTTGGTCGTCGTCGTCGTCGTGCTTCTCTCGTCTTCGATTCAGTCCGCGTTTACGAACAGAGAAATGTACAATTGCGTCGATCGAGAAACGTGTACAGAGAGTCTTAGTAACGCTTTAGTGTCGTATACCTTTGAGAAGAGAAAAGAAAGAAAATCGTCGCGCATTAATTACATTGAAGCAACAAAACATTTTTGTTAAACGAACATGTTTAACCAACAAAACACATCTGCGATCTTAGGTGCTGTTAACGAGTCTTTCGTTGTATTTATATTTCATAATTTAATAAATTCAATGTAAACATAAATATTTAAAACTCTACACTTATTTACTTATCGATTTACTTATCCGAACGATTCGCATCGGCATTGCATTCTTCGTTTGTCTCTTGCCGCGATACTTCGAGCCGCGCTTTTTCCTCCTCCTCTTGACGCCGTTTTTCTTTCAAACGCTTCTCGTTTTCTTCGGCTTCGCGAAGAATGGCTGCTACTGTTGGCGGATGTCTGCTGCTTCTGTTTTCCTTCTTTTTTCGGGTTCGACCGGTTTTGGTTTTCACGAGAGAGCTCATTGTACGGGAATTTAAATTTTGAGTATGAGTCACGGTAAAAGGCTGATGAACTGGTATCGATGCAAACCCTGGTGTTCCTATTTGAGGTAAAACAGTAGCTGCTCCTTGTCCGATAACATTCGTTGCCGAGCTTAGCATCATCTGTTGTTCGGGTGACTGTACAATTTGTGGTATTAAAATCGTTGTTCCCTCTCCGTTAGGCGTCGATTGAAGAACTGTTACCGTATTCGGAGCGACGGATGCGAATTGCAACGGGTTGAGAAACTGAACCACTTGCGGACATCCGGTATTGTTTGTGTTTATTATCTGTGGCGTGATTCCCACTGTCGGTATAACTTCTGTTACTGAAGATGTTACTGAAGTAACATTAGGAACTGAGATTGGCGGCATTGGAGATGTGTTATGCACAATATGAATGTCTGAATTGTTCGAATGATGGACTCCAGAAGACAAATGCGACGGATACGTTTGACTGATGTTCAAAGCGTTTGGCGACAGTTGGTTTGCAGATATAGTGATGGCACTTGATTTTATGGAATCACGAGCTATTTGAGAGGAAGTCGAATGTAATGGTAACAGATTTGGTGAACCATTCATCACAGTTAGCGTATTTAGTGTTGACTGGATTACATTTGAACCACCGTTGAGCGACGGATGAACTATTTGTGGATAAGATTCGCTATTTTCGAATCGATGTTCGGAAGTGTCGAAAGAATCAGTAAAATTTTGATTTCGTTTTAAAAACATCGATGTACAAATAGAGTGTCCATTTGCTTGAGGAAGTGACGACTGTAACTCAGCCGCGTGTGAATCGCATGTTGTCAGATTATAAATAACACCGGTGTTAGATTCTTGTTCTCTCGTTGCTTTCTCTATTCTTTGACCACTGACAATATGTCGAGAATAGGTGTTCGCATAGTTTAAATTAGCATCGTTTGCTTCAATATTCACCTGCTGCGCGGAATAAACACCGGGATTCAGATTATTCAATTGAGTTTCGAGTGGTGAAGAGGACAAAGGTAGTGAAGACGGCATAAGTGTTTCCGTCTGATTTTCGTTTATCACAGAGACGATGTTACATTGTTTGTTCGAGGAAGAATTCAACGAGCCCCAATTGAGGACATTATTGCTGATTGTTTGTCCATTAGATTCATTTAACCGAGTTTCCAATTCTTTTTCTGAATGAAACGACCGCAAAAGTGGCACATTATTCAAGTTAATGTTACAAGTTCTGTAAACCGGTAAATGATTTAAATTACTTTGCAGATTATTCGCTTCTGCAATGATACTATTTTGGTATGTCGCGATGGCAATATTTTTTCTCCGATGATTACACAATTTGGTGCTACCGTCTCGCAGACACTCTTCGAGATTGTACGCTTTCGAGGAGAGACGAGGGTCGAAGTTGAATATTTTCGACACGACGAGGGGACATTCGAGTCCGCATTTGCACGTCCCTTCGCTCTGCAGATAGCTGACGATCTCTTGTAACGACCAAAGCATGTAATTGCTCGGCGTTACGTACACCACGCGTCCTTCGATTATGTTTCGCTTCCATTCGAACGGAACTGTGATCAGATCTTTAACCGTATTGCTGTTGCTGTTGTCACCGTTTTCGCTCTTTTGACCATTGAACGGCATTGCGATGTTGAATACATTGTTAGCGACATTTTGCGACGGGTAATAATTTTGCTGCGCTTGTGTTTGCGACGAGATTTGAGAAGACAAATGACCGATGTTTAAAGTGGCCACACTTAACATATCACAAACTCACGATTGCATCGTTCGCACAGCAAAACATTACACCTGCGAGTGAAGAGACGATTAAATGAGCGGAGAGCGAAAGCGAACAAATTAAAACGAGTGAACAGTACAAACCGTGAAGATGAATGCAGCTTCGATTCACTTCTTCTGTTCGCTTGAATCCGACGCTTTTTAGCAGCGAATGCAAAAAGAATGGCTTCTTTCGCGTGAAGAGAACGACGAAAACACGACTCGTTTTGAGAGAGAGAGGAGAGAGAGGAGAGAAGTAAACGTTTGAGAAAAGAAGAGAAGAAAAAAATTGAAATGAATACGAGATTCAAAGCGAAGGCCGACGAGCGACGAAAGCGATGGTCAGTGTTCACGTCGAATTTAGGCCATTACTCGCTTCATACGATTTTTGCGCCATTTTTATGTCATTTCGAGTCGAAAAGCGAGAAAAAACAGGCGATTGACGAATGCTTATTCGAGACAAAAGTGAAAAGAAGCCGCCGTTCGCGTTTCACGCGAAAGCCGAGCTTTTTTCGCTCATTTCTTGTGTCAAAAACGCATTTCGCACTCGTTTCTTCGACTCCGCACACGATCGCCTCTCGGCACTCTGCGTTTGCATCGCACTCGTCGCACGCTCTTATCGCGACTGCGGTTCGCTTTTCGCTTCTTTTCTTTCCAACGCTGTAATCACTTTCAATTGCATTTCGCACAATCGAAATGTGTACACTTCGCTTTCAATTGTTTGTTTATTGTCATTAATTTGCAAACATTCGCCGATTTCGCTTCGTTCGCTGGCGTACGCTATCCCCGCACTCCGCGCGACTGTTTCGCGAACCGCACGATCACCGTTTTCGTTCTCGGTCCGACACTGATCAAGAAACAGTATCGCTTCGCGGTCAAACAAAAGTGTACGCAAAATGCATCTCGCTCTTTTCACTCGGACACTGGGTGTGAACGGGTACCCGTTGCTAATGGATATCGCAGACACCGAGAGAGAGCGAAAGCAGCAGAGAAAAAATTTTGCACTTCTAATATTTGTAATTCGTGTGCACCTTTTTGTTGTGATTACGGTTTGCGTTTCATTTGTTCACAGTACATGCTTTGAATGATTAAATATGTTTGAAAACAAAGCGTCGCCAGTTCGACGTTCACATCGCGATTGCGACCGCTTTACATCTGCTTCGCTATTGTTTCTGTCAAAACACAAACTTAATTATCGTTTTCATAATTAATCGCTTTTTTATTCAACTTTTTGCTCTCTCGCTGTTTCACTCTGTCTCTTCCTTTCGTGAACACTCACTTCGATTTCGCAATGTGTGCACAACACTTTTATCGGCGAAAAAAAGTTTGCAAAAGTTTCGAGTAACTGTCAATATTCAGCGCTAATAAAGTGCGGCTCGATACGCACGTCAAAAAGCCGTTTTTTTGACAGACGATAAACAGAAACTCCCAATCGTGTCATCCCATAGATTGCCTCCCGCTGTCACCAATTCAATAACAATTAGTAATAGTCCGCACCTCTCACTTTCACTCTCGCTGTTGGTCCAAAAACACCCCGACAACGAGCGGCGATCAGCCTCGAGTTACACCGAAAACTTCTCTCACTTTCGCTTCTTATTTACGAACCAAAATTCGTTTCACTTTCGATAATTATGTTCTTAATCCGTCTCAAGTGACTTCATTCGCTGCATGACTATTTACGACTTTACTATTCACAAGAATCTCCATTGCTACAAGCGTGAAGCTCGCTTATCTTTACTTTTAAGTTTGCTTTTGTTCTGTTTTCATTTGCAATTTTCATTAAATAATCAAATGCATTTGACGATCGTTAAACGATCGCGCGTCATAGCAACAAATGTGCAGCACCCTCAGCTCTAGTTAATTACAAAGTTTCGATCAAAATTTAGCGAATGCCTGTTTCTGGTTGCTCGTTTTCGTTGTTATATTGAAACAGCGAAAACAACGTTCAATGAAATGCTCTAATCGTGTGCAACAATGAAACACAATTGAATGAAAGCGATTTCGCAAAAAATGCGATCGTAAAATAAAATTGAGTTTCAATAACGAGCGGAAAAAATGTTACAAAGTTTTTTCTGCTGTATCATTTACTCTAAATTCAATTGCTTTTATTTTTGTTTGACAAGCAAATAAAACATTTCTCTGCCTATAAGCAAGAGATTAAATTACTTCGCCTCTAATTACATCGATAATAGAAATTATTTATTTGAAGTGAGTTAAAAAACCATTTCAACAAACATTTTTACGTTTAATGCGGAAATTTCGATGCATTCGAAAAAAAGTTTAAATTTGCGATTTAAAAAAATTAATTTAAAATCAAAATTTCGAAACGAAAAAAGTGAGCGAATTACAAATTACAATTTAGTTTACAAAACGATAATCGAATGTAAATTGATTTCCTTTTTTCGCATGTTTTTCAAACGGAAAACGTTTTGATTGCAAAAAGCAAAATGAAAATTGTGTGCGGTTAAAAGTTAGCAAAAAACTGAAGAAAGCAAAACTTTTTCGAAGCGCTCGCAAGCGCGCTAATCTTAAGTCGCCGATTTTTTCAAACCTGCGTGGTTTCGTAGTTCTTGATTTTTTGGTTTTGGTAATTTGAAACTTTGTCTACCTTGTTTCAATTTAGACCAGAAAAAGCGATTTGAAAATTTTTAATTTATAGCTAAATATGCATTTTAAATGCAAATTTGATGTGAATCGGGCGCGTTCCAGTGATTGAGTGCACGCTTTTCAAACAGAAGATCCAAGTTCGAGTACGGGCGAGATAAAATCTGTGTTATGTTTTTCGCTTTTTAATTTAATTTTTAATTTCAATTTTGTATTTTTGATTAATTTTTTTCACTCAATCTCTTGTATTTGGATGCGGATGGTGTGCGTCAAAGGCGAGCACTCAAGTGGAGCACGCCGCGATTCGTATCAACTTTGAGTTCAAAATGTGTATTCAACTATACGGCGAAATTTGCAAATCGCTTTTTCTGGCCTAAGTTAGAACAGAGGTCAGAAAGTTGCAGTTGCCGAAAATCTCAGTTTAAGAATTGTGAAAAGGCGAAGTTTTGAAGTCGGTGATTACAATTCGCGCCCTTCGCTTGTCAGCCGTCGAAAAGTGTCTCGCTTTTCGGCTCGCAATCGAATCGAAAGACGACCGATAGTATCGAGCATCGAATCGAAACGAACGGGTGACGTTTACAAGTCAAGAAACGAAATTTTTTTCGCGAAAAGAAACGCGAACGAAACGTGGCCTTTCGCTCACTTGTGTTCACTGTTTAGAGTCGACGCTCGAATCAAATTTTGAACGTAAAATGGATCAGGTTATGTCTGTTGTTGATCCCATAAAGCAATTCTCGAAAGATTCCATTCGATTGGTGAAAAGATGCACGAAACCCGATCGAAAAGGTGAGTGTTCAACTCGAAGAGAGCAGCTTCCTTATTATTGAATAATTTATTTATTCATTGATGTTTATTTCGAAACAGAATTTCAAAAGATTGCGATGGCGACTGCAATCGGATTCGCAATCATGGGTTTCATCGGTTTCTTCGTAAAATTAATCCACATTCCGATTAACAACATCATTGTGTACGTATGCTTCTTATTACGTGTCCCTCAATTAATCGATGTGTGTTCACTTTGCAGAGGAACGTAAATTGCATGTTTCATCGCATTTTTGTTTGCTTAAAAGTAAAGAAAGAATCGTTTCGAGAAATGCAAGCTTAATTTACCCTCGACAGCGTTGCTAATAAAAAATATTTTCCAATGCATCATTTATTTGGCACTTATTCGTGACTCAATCATTTTAATCGTGTTTAAACTAATGCAAATTGCTGCTCTTTAACAAGGTGCAGTTTTTTTTGTCGTTTCGATTTCGCAACGATTCATTAAGTAGTTTATCAATTTAATGGAACTGTTTTTTAAAATCAACTTTAAATAACGAATCGAGCGACGGAATGAAATGAGATTCCGGTTAAAAACCAACAACACAATCCAACTTCGACTTGTGTTGTCGATTTACTCAGCTTTGACAATAATTTAATTATTTTTCCATATAAGTGCTGAAGTGGCGTGTTTACATATTTTCACTTTGCAAGTAGCTTACATTACTTGAATATTTGTTTTTTAAAACTTTGTTTTTTCGCTGCAAATTTTTCATTTTTATAATCTAGTTTTTTAAAGTTACAATTAACCGATAAAAAAATCTGCAAATAATAATTGAATTATCGATGAAATTTTATGGTAAATGAAAAAAAGGTAACGTTCTATTTGCGCGAAAAAAAGAAGACACAAAGCGTATCTCAAACTAGTGGTTCACATTGGCTAAATTCGTTTTTAATTTGGCTGATCGTCGATCGGCTTTAAATCACGTATCTGTTTAATTAAATAAGATTTTTCATCGTTAAATTGTTCGTCGTCCGCACGATCAGTTTGAAATTTAGTTAAGAAATCAACCAATTTGTCCTTATTTCGCAGTAATATATCCAAAATCGGTTTCGTTTTATTTGGATTCGCGACGAATACTTTAAAAACGTGAAAAGCTTCGAACTGAATGTTCCTGCTTTTGTCTTTCAACATAGTCATCATTAACTTGAGGTTTTCCGGACTACTAATGTAACGTGTCATAACAGTAAAGTTGTGACGATCTAACAGCAATTCTCCTAATAATTTCAACGATTGCCGTTTAGTGACATAGTTTCCGGAATTCAACAGTTTCTGGTATTCACTGAAAAATCGATCGTATTTACTTTCGAGGAAGTCAGAGCTCAACGTTTTGTGTCTAGTCAAGAGTTCTTTAAACGTGGAGAAGGCATCAGAAGCGATATCGAACGTAGACACTTCGACGTATTGAAAGAACAAATAGAAATCTTCAGAGTGCAGCAAAATCTTGGCCAACGCTTCGTAACGAGCACATTCGCGAAGCATCGATCCGCAGGTCAATGCGATGTCGTGCTTCTCGTAGCCACGCACCAAAGTGAACAGTATTTCGGGCTTAGTGCAGATGTATTCGACGGTCGGCGAACGCGTGCCGATCTGTCGTCGAAGAATATTGTTGAATATCTGCGCGACGTCTTTCTTTGCTTCGAACTCGATCTTCGGCAGATTGTTGATGAGCAGCAGCAACAGGTTCGAATTGTACAATTCTTGTGCCAATTGAGCGACAGCGATATCGGTTTGCGGTTCGACGTCGTTCGTGCCGTAAAGCATGTTCTTCATAAGCACCAAATTCTTGCTTATGTCTTCCAACGCTTTCTCCGCCTTTTTGTCGCCCTTTTCGATGCTTTGCACTGATTCTTGCAGCGATTTGATCAATTCGTACGGTCCTTTGTGTGATTTACCGAAAAGCGGCATTCTTGCGGCGAACACGACGATGGACAGTGCACTTCACTTCGCTCGGCGCTTCACTCGAATTCGAAATGCTCGTCGATTTAGAGGCGAACGCTTCGAAAATGCATTCGAATTAAAACGCAATCAAAAAAACGTGACGTTTGAAAAAATGCAAACCGTTTCTCGCCTCTCGCTTCTATTCTCTGCACTCGCCTCGCTTCTCGCAGCCGCCGCGTCGCTCCTCCTCAGTGTCGCTCTCTCCGCCGCCGTGCGGCGAACGTCGCGACACTCGGCCGCAGCGGGCACAGCGGTCACGCACACCGGACGCACGCTCGCCGTGCAAATGTGTGCGGCATAATTTCGAGGCAGACACTGTTTTTTAGGCGGATTCGAATTGCAGAATGCAAATTGACTCCGCTGTTTACACCACTCTCCGTTTGATCGCACTAAAATTCTTTTTTACATTCTTTCACAGCACATTTGCGATACTCATCTTTGCGTCCTTTCGAGTTAAGCAAAATTTTTAAATTCGTTGAATGCATAAGAATTTCGCAGTTTTTTTCTTTGCGCTTTCAAGCTGTTTACTCATTCACACTTATTCATTGCATTGAGTCAATCTGTAAGCACAATATTTCAAACTTTTTTCAAACGCTTTTATTGAAAAATCAGTCGAAAATGTTTCCAAATTGCTGAACAAAATTCAATCGTCGCGTATTGTGTGTGTTTATATAGAATTTATTGAATTTAAAAATTGTTTTCATCTTTTTATTTTGCACTGACGTGAACGCGAAATGAATATAAAAAGCATTTTCTTCTGTATTATATTAATTTCGATAAACGTCAGCGAAGTTTCAATTTAATTACATTAGACACTTAGTTAAGTTCAATGACGGCTGTTGCTCTGTTTTGTTATTCTGGTGATCGAAGCTCAAAAATCAGCTTTTTTCGCGCTTCGAAAATTGATAACAAGTCGAGAATTGACAAGCTGTCGATTGAATGAATGGTTAGTCGATGATTTTTTCTTTTAGTTTATAATATTTTCCTGTTTATCCTCTTGTTTTCCTCGCTGAATTAGTCATTGAATTTATTTGATTATCATTGAAGCGCACACCACCTCAAACCAAATAAATTAGCTGAGCATAGATTTTATGCATTCAAATGAGAAGTTATTTGCTCGCAATATGTGTACACGTGAAACGCGTGTGTTTTAATTCATTTAAAACTTTATTTAACTTCTGTTTCTGTACGAAACGTAATTAATTATTTTATGAGAGGTGAAAATCGCTGAATTCGCACTTTATTAGACTCTTAAAAGTATTCCGTCACTGCCGCAAGTATTTCACAGAAAAATGCGCTGAAAAGTAGGTGAAGTTCTGTCCGAATACTTCTTTCAAATAGTTCGACTAAATTCCGCGATGATTGCAAGATGACAAAAGCGTTTTGCTTTTGAGCCATCGAAATTTTTTGCTTCAATTTTAAATTAATGTCAATTAGCGTTTCAATGTATGAAACAATTCGAACGCTCTATCCGATGTCCCTTTAATCGAGAAATTAAGCGAATAATGGCAAATTAAGATGACCTGCATACCAAGTTTTATAATTGAACATTTAAGAGAATTTAAAAGATGTTTGTGGAATTAAGAATGAAATATTAATATGAATGATTTGTGAAAAATTAAAAACTTGGTCAAGCAAAATATAAAAACTTGACAGACAAATCGTTCGATGTTTGCTATTTTAGAACTCTCCGCCTATTTGGTCGCAGTGTTTTTATTTAGCAAAAATTCCAAATAAAAAATTTTAACGACTTAATAAATGTTTGACAGAATTGTTCTAACTTTTCTAGAAATGATTTCAATTTTCTCATCGAGAAAAGCTTCGCAACGCTAAAAACAAACGATGTGTGTGTTTGTTCGGATTCAGAACTTTTCAGAGCGCATCTTGTTTTAATGTTTTGTTCGGCGAGTGAAACGCGAAACAAAGTACAAATATTGCATTAGACACAGCAAGTAATTGATTATTATGCATTTTTTGTCTATTACATGTTTGGAGCGAAAGAGAAATAAAATTGTAATGCGATTGCATAAAATGCGATCTCCTATTTCGAGTGAAAACTAAAACTTGTGTTATGATAAAAAAATTGAGCTCACAAAAGCAGATAAAGAGAAGCATATTTGCTTTTAGTGCGTACTAAAGCAAATCAATTCATTCGATAGAATAGAGAGAGAGAGAGAGAAAAAAAAGCGTTTGCGAGCTGCGAAAGCATCGCTCAATTAAACGCGATTAAATTTTGATTAAAGCGAGAGAGAGAAAAAAGAACTAAACGTGCGTTGATAATAGTGAACATCAACTTTGAAACAAGAATTGGTGAAATGCATTTTGAAGTGCACAGATTTGATCGCAAAGTATGCGATCACAAACAACGAGCGATAAGAGAGGAATGAAGTACTAGAATAAAAAAGCCCAAATAAGTGTTCGCTGCGAGTGTGTGTATGTGAAGCGATGCGTTGAATGATCGCAAATTGCGATAGAAATTTGTTGTCAATTTTCAAATGCTTTTTAAAAACGGTTTTTCGCAAAAAATGAGCGAAAAAATTGTTAAAAATTAAGTTTTGAAAAAAGTTTTCGCGTTAAAAACTTTGTTCGTATGCTTCTCGCCGAGTGACGGCTGCTCGGCGCGCGAACGGCGGCTGAGCGTTGAGAAAAACTCACTGCCATTTAAAAAAGAAACTGTCCTCAATTTTGTGTCCAAATTCTGTAAATTAATTGAATGCAACTATAATTCGGAACGAAAGTACCGTTTTTTCAAGTGTTTCGTTCAAAATTGCCTTCTCGTCTTCGCTTCTACTGAATCACGATTTAATCGTTGGTCAAACGAAGAGTTAAGCGCTGTTCGCGAACACTGCGATCGAATTCATCGCTTTCTCGAAACGCATTCGCTTCTCTCATTTATCGTTTTGGTTTAATGTGAATTCATAGTTTTGAAATGCGACGCTAATTGTGTACCAACGATTTGTGATCACTTTTTCTCATTTCACAACACCCTTCGATTCTTTGTTTATTTTTGGTCTTGTTTCGAGTGGAATGCAAATGATATCAAAATGAACGCTTAATCGTTGCTCAATCTTCTTCATTAACTCATTAATTTTTGTATATATTTGTATAATTTATAAGTCGCTCTCACTTTGCTTCAAACAGCCATAAATCACAACGATTATTCGAAAAGTTGAGCGCTCGAAAGCAATTGTCGCATCGATTGCAAGTTGTCGGCCACTAATTATGGTCTGTGGGTGGAAGTTGTGATGGAGAGCAAAAACGCTCATTCCCACGACTTTGCGCCCTCTTGGCTTCAGATACCCACGTTTAACAAATCAACTAATGTTGAAAAGCAAATAGAAGAAGATAATTTCTCGTTTCGTCCGCAGTATTTTAAGAAAGAGACGAAACTAAAAGATGTAGTCAACAATTTTGCACTGAACTCCGACACAACTGCACAGGACACAAAAGAACGAAAGCAAACTGGCATCTCAGGAAGAAACAACTCGTGCGAATCCGATTCGTCTAATTTTCACAAACAGTCAACGATTAATGGTGGAAATGGGAACGTAAGCAGACGATATCAGAGAACCAAGCCGGAAAATTATCGTAGACCACACAGTAGACATGATTTCCGAGACGCGACAAGTTTTCATCATTCCAAATCCGGTCAACACGGCAGCGGCGATGCTCGGTCCCAATCAGAACTAACACCGGCAGAGGAAAGTAAAAACAGTTCAAACAAGAGAAGCAGCATCGGTATCATCGACAGTAATACTTTCAATAAAGAATTTCCGTCATTAGTCGATGAAAACTCGGCGGAGAAAATTGCCAATGTCAACGGAAACAGTGTCTGGGATAATGCGAAACACAAAGTTCTTAATACTGTCTCGAGAAAAGTAACATTGATTCCCAGACACGTTAGCTCTCAAGAATCAGCTGACGGCCGCAAAAGTCCTGATGGTTTGAATGGAAGTGCTCCATACTATCGCACTTTGGTTCCTGTTTCGAAGAAGCGAGTTACAGGTTTTGGAATTAACACCAAAGAAAATACGGGATTGATAAGCAGCTTGGGCCACAATGCAAAAATTATGCCTCTATTCTCGAAAAATCCATTGCAATTGTCATCTCCATCGATGGAAATATTGGTGAGAAATCCAAAGACCAGAAGTAATAAAAACGAATTTCTTCGCACTCTTCGTTCAGAAAATATTAAGGATGAAGAGAACGAAAAGTGCAACGAGAATACTTCGGCTCAAGATATAACGACCAAAAGTTTCGAAAATAAGCAGATTAAAAATGAAGATAATATGGAGAAAGAAAGTGCTAACAGTAGTCGCGATACTTCCCAGGAAATCAGCATATCGAAATTAGTTCTGACCGATAATAATGACGATGGTAACGGTCAGTTATCGAGTTCACTTGAAGCTGAGAGACGACTGCTGATGGAAATGGGCTGGAAAGAAGACGATGACGATACGTTCTACGCTCCGTTAACTGAAGATGAAGTAAACGAATATAAAGATCTCATTATGTCACGTAATCAATTTAAACGTCACACAAATTTGAACCATTTTCCACTAAACTGGAGTCCAAAGAAGTCCACAACACCATTTCGCTCTATTACGAGTCCGGATAATTTGGACGAAGAATCGACCACGAGTGATGACGATGACGATAACATTGAAGTTTAATGACAATAACACTGTTTACTTACTGTATGAATAAAATAAAAAAATTAGTAATCAATTTTGTAATAATCACGTTTATCAACAAAAAAAGTTTAAAAGCAACTACAGTTTGACTTCACTGTACTTGAATAAAAAACGAGTTTCTGCTCTTTAATAACCACTCTTTTTTCAAAATTTCGAACAAGCAAGGCAATCAATGATGCAAATTTTTTATCAAGTAATTTTTCTCGAAAGTGAAATTCAAGATTTAACATTGTTTCTGATTAAAATTTTATATTTAAATTTATTTATCATCAATTTGTTTCGCTTGAATAGCTTATATTAGAGCTGTTCATAGAAGTAGATTTTGATTGGCTCCTCCATATCACTCCCGATAACACTTATTTGCATCCCAATGACCGTATATCTAAAGTAAACGTAAACATAGTAACATAGATAACAGCATTGATTTGAGTCAGTTGTTTCAATATCAATTTTATTTTTCGTTTTATTATTTTCACTTTTTGACTTATTGATTATTCTTCTCAAGCAAATGAATTGTGAGGCTAAAAATTCATTAATTTTGCTCTTTTCTTTACTTTAAATTTTCACTCATTATCATTAGCCTTGCTTTTATTCAATATAAATTTACTAATCAAAATCGATTCAAAGTTAAAAAACTTTTCGATGAGTTTTTAAAAAGTTATTCGACTCGTAGAATCAATACGCAAATGAAAATTAAGTTTTAGTCTGCTATTTCTTCGCTCTTATCGCCTCATTTCACGGAGACACTGTTTAAAAAGAAACGTGAGTATTCGAGAAAGTCAGATTTGTTCTGTGTCTAACCTCTGCTCGCATCGAATCATTTGGACTTTGAATACTTTCAGTATGAAACAACTACAAAAATAAAAGTAAGTAACTTGTTTGAAGATTACTTACCCGCATTCACATTTAAAATACCAATTGGTGAATTACTTTTAAAATGTGATAAAACAAATGGAAGTGATTAAGCAGCTAAAGAAGATATCAAAGTAAAGTTTGTTTCGCCGTAATCGATTATTGAGGCTTTAAAGCACAGTAAACATAAAATTAGCTGCAAACGTGATAAAGATGGAAGCGATTACTACGAATGCAAACACAAGCCAAAAATTTCTTTCACACATAAATTTCACTTTTTTGAGAGAGAAAAGTTTTAAAACTCGGCCCATGTTAGAAGTTTTGACAATAATTGTGCCGTCTTTGTAATTTATAATATAACAAAATTCACTTTTAATGTTCGCTCTTCCTGTTAACAAACCAGCTTGAAAAAACCTCTTTTCGTTCACGCTTCACTTAAAAAATTATCTGTCGAAAGCACATAAGCACCTGTAACAGAAATACAGATTTGATTATTTACATTTGTAAAACACTGAGTCGACGATTTGGAGTATCGTTTTTGCAATGTTATGAAATTGTTTAAAAAAGGATAAATAAGATAAATGAAGATAACAACAATAATCATTTATCGAAGTGTAAGATGAGTGCAAGAGGTACGTTACATTTTTGACAAAAGGAGGTAAGAAGAGATCGAATGTAAAGGCGAAAAGCGACTTTATCTCTTTGCCATGTTGTTATTGTAATGGCCATTGGTTTAACATTACAATGATAAAGCAATGGCCATAGAGATAACATTGCAATGTTAAGTCAATGGCCATAGAAATAGCATTATAATGTTAAGTCTATGGCCATTGAAATAACATTATAATGTTGAGTCAATGGCCATAGGTTTAACATTATAATGTTATTTCAATGGCCATAGGCTTAACATTATAATGTTATTTCAATGGCCATAGACTTAACATTATA
>NCKU01000734.1:0-34271 GCA_003675995.1 Dinothrombium tinctorium | reverse complement strand
TTTTTTCTGAGCTCATAGATCGTTAATGTAAAGTAATAAAACTTCGAATTTTGATGCTTTGTATGATATTCAGAAAAACATTAATTCTTTATTTGAGAGTTAATTTTTTGGTGATTGATGCACCAGGCTGAAAATATAATCTAATTGGTAAATTTTCTGAATACATTTATGAAATTAAGCTTAGGGCACTGCCTTTCTTCTTAGCCATATTAGTAGTTGAATTGCAAACATAGATGATAAAATAGATGAGTTATAAATTAAGAACCAAGGTTGAAATTTAAAGCTTCAAAATTATTTTATACTCTCGAAGTATGAAATTTGACAAAATGCGAAAGTATTCTTTAACCTTATAATTATATAATTTTGGTTATGGTTATCTTACGTGAAACAAAGACAAAAATGTATTTTATGTTTTACATAAAAAACGCAGATTTTAATTTACTCGTCTTCGGCTACGAAGCAATTTTGTGCCATTTCAGTTGAGGCACGCTTTAGCGGTCGCTCAGTTTCATTTATTTCTTTGTTCCAGTTATTTTTACATTGGTTAGAAAGGAAAATAAACATCGAGAGAGATATTAGCGAATTATAGTGCTAATGTGATTTAAATAAACTGATCTAAACAATTCTCAGATTGAAAAAACTGATCTCTCAGCTCAAATTTCTTAGATTCAAACGCTTAATTTTGGATGTGGTGAAATTCAAAGGAATCAAAGTTCTAGTGAGCAATAAATTTTCGCTCTTTTTGTAAAAATGAGATCATCTTTTTTATTATTTTTTCAGTTTAGACAAAATTTAGATTTCTTTTATGAGAAACGATTCTTATTTGGACAGAGATCACCAGTAAACGCCGCAAAAAGTTGCCGGGATTTAATTCGATTGGTTGTTTTTTGTGGAAAGAAGTGAAGTCAAGCATAAGTGTTATCCCCTCAAGAACGGAGTTTGGGGGTGTTTACTGTAGTGTAAGCAATTTTTAAAAATGAGTTGTTGAATTCATAGTGTTTTGACTGAAGCCACATATGTGTTCGATAGGTTATTTGTCAAAACAATTTTCACGAAATTGTGAGAAGTACGTCCCGTTAAAATTGATTGTTGAAGTGTGGATTCATCTTGTTTAAATAAACACTAGAATTTTAAAAGAAAATAGTTTTACGTACAAATTACTTTACACGAATGGCCTAAATCACCTTAATTTCATTTAATGTCTGTCAAAACTTCTTCCTATTGTTTTTACTGCTTTGCTTATGGCAATTTCGCTAAGCAAGTGGATATTATTTTTTTTCAAAATGAGCTTAATTCAACTAAACTCATCTTGTTGCAACAATTCAACTCGATGGAATCGTTACAAAAATGGATATTTTTGCTACGTAATGTGTACATTAAGGTACAAAATGTCAAAAAATCCCTGCTACAAAATTCTATTTTGACATAACTACCCATTACAAACAATCATATGCAGTTTATATACATACTATATTTTGGCTTGTTCCATTCAAACTCGCACATGACTACACCGTGTCCCAAAACACTTTCAAACGTGAGCGCAACACTTTCAAACTCTTGTACCTTAAAGAATATTTGTTTAAAATTCAAGTTCATTTTGTTAAATCGCAAATATTTATTATTTTTATATATAGTTCATTATTTAAATAATTACTCTGATTCATTATTTTAATCATTTTTTTACCTCATTTAACATGGAGTGGAGAAGCTTAAAGCAAAAATATTTTATTTTGCAATAATAATGAGTTATACTGAATTTAAAGATAAATCGTATGTTGAAGAAATTGAAAATTTTAAAAATTCATAGTTTATATTTTCTTCTGTTACACACAAATGCCAATTGTGCCAAAGTATACTCGTTTTGTTTGTAAATGCAATCTCGCAAAACTACATTTGGGGACGTAAAAAATTTCACATTGTTTATAATGCTTCGTAGATTTAACTTATAAAATTAGAAAGATTTTCATATCTCTATCTTCTATATATTTCAATCATTGGAGAGATAGTGAAGATATTTTGTGGCTTTTATTGCATTGTTCAATGAATATTCACCATTATCTTAATGAGATAAGGTAGCAATTAAGTTTTTTAAGATCATTTCAGTTTTAACTCATTGACAAAAAGGAAGATTTTTAATTGAAAATTTTTGTCAAAATGTTTCACTTGAGCTTTGAAAGCAAATGAATAGAACAAGATATTGAAGAAAGATATACGATAAAAGATTTGGTTCAGGAAACTGTTCCAGAGGCCTTAAGTTCGTAAGTAAATAATGATTTCTTTTTGACTATCAAATTTCAAATGATCAAAAGTCTATAGAAGTCATAATCTCAAGAACTAAACACGAAAAAAGAAGCACAAAACTAAATATTATTTAAACATCATACATAAGAGTCAATTGGAGCGTGTTTACATAAATATAGAAAGGAATATGAAAGTGAAAGATGAGATACAATACACGAACTAATAGAGAATTTTCACATGCACTGTTCGTCAAAAAATAAGCCTTTTTACTGTCGCCCGACACGTGAGAAAGCATTTGTGTTCAAGTTTGCATAGTTTACGGCTAAACACAAAGACTGTCCGAGTCAGGTCACCACTTCGCTTATATGTCTAATAAACACTGTAAATACAGTTGTGCATATTTCGTTAGAGATAAAAAGCTGTAATTTTCATAATTAGCTAATTAATTTAATTACAGTCTGTTTTTAAGTTGTAATCTAACAAAAACTTGGTGACTAGTCATTGACCATTATTTTTTATTTTAAATTTTACCTCTGATAAACTTTATTTCACGAATAATTTTTTTTATCAAACTTTTCTATTTTAATCTATGGTTGTTGCTAATAAAGTGGTCAAAATTTTTGCAAACGAAAGATCGCTAAATAAATTTGTCATCTGACTCGCAGAAAATAAATAAATATAAATTATTTGTGGCTCATTTTTTTACGGTAAGTGTGAGTGTAGTAAAATGTAAAATGCATTATTTCATTATCCATTATTATTCTTATCATTTTAGTACTATGTTTCATTTCGTCCATACCTGAATTTGTTTATTTTCTTACAATCATTTATTTTCTTATTTATTAGTTTATATATTAAGATTTCATCTAAATTTGTGAGCTTTGAAACTAAAATGCAATCCCTCTTCTCTGTTAATAGAATAGGTCAATCTAAAAGTTTAAAGATGTGAATTTATTAAGTTTTTACGACTGTGGAAAAGATCACCTATCTAATTTATAGATCATCAAATATAAGTTAATCGGAGTATATAAACGAATTCATATAATAAAATTATAAATCTCAATGTCTTATCCAATTGGAAATTACTTGTGAATAGAATAATAAATTTATTTAAGAGATTTCAGGTTTTGAATATTTCTTATTTATGATAGAGAAGTCAGAACCAATCCTAAGTAATGTTGATATTTTCTTTCTTGTTTATTTTTATTACAAAAAAAAGAGAAAAAATCTTCAGTTAATTCAGAGAAAAAATGTGAAATTTTTCATTAAATGATGCTAACAATTTTGAGTAGAAAAATATAAACTCTAATTTTGATTATCGTTTTGTTTTAACACTAATAACTTTTAATTATAAATAGAGATAAAAAACAAAAAAGGAATCGAAAACTTTACTATAAAAGTTGAGTTAATAAAATTTCAATGCGATTCTATCAAAATTATGAAAACGTGTTTGATTCAATTTTTATTTGGTCTGTAAGATAATTTTAAATTAAATTAAGTACCAACAATTGAAAACCGTCATTTAAAAAATAAGATTTTAAAAATTAATAGTAAATTTGTCAACACAAAAAATCATATTAAATTTGAATACTAGCTTGAGCAAAAAATTCTAGTTGCGCAAACAAAACTGCGCGAAATATAAAATTTTTTAGAGAAGTATTCGAATTTTTGTGATAAAAATTCACTAAATAACAACTTTATTTGAGATTAAAATTGTTTTAACAACTAAATTAACTGTTGTTCTAACGAGTTTTGGTGAAGATATTTATTAGCGATGGCTAATACAAAAAGTCTTAGGGTTTTACTTGACTCTGATTCCTGCAAATAATCGACTAGATGTAAACAGGCAGTAATATGTTTGTCTAAAAGTTTTCTTATAAAATTTAAAGTTTCTTCTTTCTTTAACTTTTCTGGTTCGAACTTATAAATTGCGGACGAATCTAGCATGTCTTGTAACTGAAAAGCAAAACAAACTGAAACTTTTAGTGATGAGATATGATGGCGTACCTGAAAGGTTATGCCTATGTGTTTTCCAATATTGTATGTGTCGTTCAATATACAACTATCATTTTCAATTGAATAACCGGCTAATAAAGCAACCGATTTGCAACTGTATGCTAATAAACTACCACCGCTTAACAAGCATCGTTTCTCCAAATTACTTAATATCGATTCTGATCTCGTTTCGTCAAATTTTTCACTTATAAAAAAACCAAATTCACTCAAATCTTGTAGCGCAGACGACATCCACTCAACAATCTATTGAAGCACAGTTCGAACAGTCAATTTTATATCGAAATATGAAAAGACTCACAAGAGGATTGTGAAGTTCGGCTAAACCTCGCGATGCTGTTGCGAGCAATTTATCGCCAATTAGGATCGAGAGTATATTCTGTTTGTGAGCTTCCTTTATATTTTCGGTCTTTCTGTCGTCTTCACTGATATCGCTAAAATCGAGTACCCTTTGATGAAGTATATGCGAAGTGTGCATCATTTCTGTGATCTCAGAAACCTTGTGTTGAAGACTTGATATATGAGAACCGATCGTGTCTTTCTTAAGTAATGACGGCGAAATGCCGATGGAATTTGCGACGAGCATTACGATGAAAGCGCGTTTCTGAGAGGAGTGATTCGATGGATTCAAAAATGGGCTGAAATCGAAAAACGAATTCGATTGAAAAAAACACGTGAATGAAAGTGAAAACTTACTTTAGGCTTTCGTCGAAAGTACCTTTGCGTGCAATCAAACGTTTCAATTGCATGGATACATTTTTATAGATGTTTTTCATAATATTGAAGGCGAAAAGATCGGCTTTTCGTTTTCGTTCGTTTCGAACACAAAACTGATGAAAAATTCGACCGAAAATTCGTCTTCGTTTCCCGAAAGGGAGCACTACTTTATTGCGCCATTTGCAAGCTCGGTGGAGTCAAGTACTTATCAGCTTTTAAGAACGAAAAGATGCGAACGACGTATCATTTTCGATTGAATTTTGTTTTTAAAATTGTAAACAGTGAAATAAGTTTAAAACTTATAATTTGGCCGATTCACGACGAGTAAACACTATTTTGAAGACAAGAACCCGTAACGATCCCTAATGAGATGTACGATAAGAATTGACTTTAAGGTGACTTTCAGCAATGAAAACAGCTACTCTCGAACTAATCACGTTTTAGCCACGTTTTAATCAAAATTTTCTGAAAAGTAAATAGCATTTACAAAGCACAACACTTCACTTTTCTTGTTGCCGAACTGTAAACTGTAAACAAAAATAAACAAATCTGGGTTTCCTCTTTGAAAGCTTGTGCCCAAGTATCTGGCTTAAGCCTCGAATTTGAATTCACACAAATAATTCACTTCAATTAGATAATTAATTGGTGAATAACACATGGATTTTCAAAAGACGCTAAGAAAGAAGTACTTTTGTTTTTCATATGATTGCGACCATATCGAAAGAGCACCAGAAAAATTATCATTTTTGGATTTGTGAAATGTAAACCATTAAACAAAAATATAAAGAGTACTGCTGTTTCAAAATAAAATAGTTCGACTATCTAAAGTGAGTTTAACTGCAAAGCAACTTTTACGAGATGCTCAATTATTCGTGATTCTTTGCAGTTAAGCTTACTTTTCGATAATTGAAAAATTTTATTTTGAAACGGTAGTACTTATCAGGTGAGAAAAAAGTTACACACTGTATAGGCGATGCTTTTAGCAAACAAACTTTTTCTTAAGAAAGTAACGCGGAATCGCTACGATATCTACCATTTTGTTGACTAAATAACAAGAGAGGTTTCCAGTTTGAAATTTTGACAAAATACGAATCATTTTGAATCTCATAATGAGCTCAATTATCTTGTGAATTTTTACGTGGAAAGAAAGAGATTTAAAAAGTAAAAGTGTCAAAAATGAAAAATGAAAAAGTAAAACTAAATCTTTTAACATTTTAAAGTTGAAGAGTTACGGAAAAATTATATCAAATTAAATCACATAAAAAAATTAGCTGAAACATGTTTTTCACTTCTTTTAATAGATTATTCTTTTAAAAGAATCAAATTTTATTATAAAAAAATGTATCAAAGCATTTTCATTCTAATTAAAAATGCAGCAATACAATTACTTATTCATGTTATTAAAACAAAAACTCGATTTATTGTAAAAAAATTCAATTTTTCAAAACATAAACCCAATCAGGAGGATTTTAAATGTATCGTCTAATTTAATATAATTATTTTTCCTGAAGATACTTTCAATAAGCTTTCTTTATTGAAATTTTCGACAGGAATTAAAAATTTTCGCTTCATCTTCAATGTTATACAAAGAAGACCATAAAGACCATAAAATAAAATATCATCCCAAGTTAACTCAATTAAAACAATCCTCTCCTGAACTGGCACCTCTAATTGTGGAACATTCAGTGGCTGTAATAGAGTTTTCACTCTATTATGGTTTTGAACTTTGATTGAGGCTGTTTTTAATTTTAAAAATCTCTTTTATATTAATTGAGTCTATTTTTGAAGTTTAGTTTCACCGATGTAAACTTTTTACATGATGCTTTTTACAGTTATTGAGTGCATTTCAAAAATCATTTTTCTTTGTAATTTCCAAGTATTTGTTTGAATGAGAGTTGATGAATGTAAACTTTCGCATTCTTTCAAATCAAGCAAGCTGATTTTTTAGTACAATTTTAAATGTATGCAAGACTAGTGAATGTTTGACTATTTATTGAGTTTGCTTTTGTGAAAGAGTTTTTAATACGCTTTTTAATTATTGACTTTGTGTAACTATTTGCTTGTAATTTAATTAAAATGTTTTGAATTTTGCTTTACTCTCAATTAAAAGTTTATATCGACGTGAGACAAAAAAGTCAAAAATTTTGCACAAAACAAACTAAATAAATGTTTGAAAAAGCTATAAAGTTTGATACACAACTCAAAAAAAGTTGAAAGTCAACAAATGTGAGAATTTGCGAAAATTATCCAAATTACATGGTTTAAATGGTTAATTCGATTCTTGTGATTTAATCAATTACGCGATTTTATCATTGCACAAAAAAGTCGAATTTTTTTCATGAAATTCTTTATTCTTATAATCTGTTTTGAAATTGTCATATTACATCAATTTGGAACGCTATGGATGACAAAATTTTTAAAAATAGGTGTCCACATATTTATATTGATAATATAATATACAGGTGTCTATATATTTATAATATGTCAACATAATTATAATATAGATGTTTACATATTTATAAACGCAATGGGAATTTATTATATATATTTACAATATATCTTTATACATCCTACATATATACATTACCATATAAATACATGAATTCAATTAAAACACTCAACATGTTGAAGATTTTGAAAGTTTGCACTTTTTAATAACCTCTGGTAAATAATCTTGAAAGTTAGGAAGCTTTCTATATTAGAAACATTTAAAATGAATTTTTTCATATTAATCTTTAAAGGTAAAAGATTTAGCTTTATTTATCTTAAATGTTTATTTTTATTGTGAAATGTGATCCCTCGTATGGAAACATTTATCGAATAACACGCGCTAATCTTTCTTATTATGTTTGTATAAGTGTGTTTATCAACACTTTATTGTCCTTTCTTTGTGTACGCGAACCTAATTGCATTCATTCGTTTTGTAAATAAATAGAATTTACTTCGTTCACTTACCTCTCCGGTTCTTGCTTTAAATAACTCATACTATTGCTACAATTGCTTCTCATTAACATTTTTTATAAATTAATTTAATATTTGTAATTAATTTTTTTTGTTCAATTTGTTCGGTTTACGAAACATCCGGTATATGCTTTTAGAAATTTTTAAATCAATTTTTTTTTATTACAAATTGTTTCAAAGCTTTAAACTTTGAAAAATACAATCATAATCACATTTGTCATAATAGATAAGAAAAGATTAAAATAAAAAATGTTATGTGTTTGATAAAAAAGTTCATAACGATATAATGATAAGCTGCCTGAGGCATGAACTGATTTAAAAATGGGAATGAAACATCTATCTTATAGAAAATTCTAATTGCGTCTCAATTTTTTTTTCGATGTAAAGTAAGTTAAAATGTAACATGCTTTATTCTAAAAAGATAAAAGCTTAACATTTTATCAGTTAAGGCGCTTAAAAAGCTTATTTACATAAATTCATAAAAATTAACCGAAATTAAAATAATGGATTTTCACCGTTAACTTTAGGAAACATGAAGAGTGGAGAATTATTTTTGCTTATCTTATTGTCCACATTCGCGACACGGAAAATTCTGATGAGAAAAGCACGCGAAAAATAAATTTAAGAGCAGTGACTGCGTAGCGATAAATTACTACTTTTCTGTTCAAAGAGCAAAACAATTTTTGCTTCATTTTCATTCTTCTTGAGTTTTGAAGCTAAACTATTAAACAATATTGTTGATAACGAAATTTTTTGTTCGGTAAGTCTTAATAAATGAAATTTTTATGTGATAATTGTTGTGATAGATGTTGAAATCGTTGCCTTACTCTTTGAATATTTGAGAAAATAAAAAAATTAAGCGGAAAACTTTTTCAAGTTTTAATTACTTTATTGTAATTTCAGCGATCGTTTAATTCAAATTTTTGTCCTACTTAATGCGTTTTTGTTTTTATTTTTTAAAGCGAGAAGTTTTGTTTCTGTTTAAAATTGCAATTGAAGTTATCATTTCAAACAAAGTATTGAAATAAGCAGAATTTATTAGCTGCAAACACTAAATAATTTTTAAATAAATCTCGCTCACCTTTTTATTTTAAGCAGCGTTGAAATTTTTGGAAGTTTTTACAAGGTAAAATTTCAAGCAATTATTTTGCAAATAATTCAGGAATTTTTTGAAACTAAATTGTTTAAATTGTTTATTTTTTAATTACAATTTATTTAATTTAATTATCATTTTAAACCGATTCTTTAGATCCATGCAGAAAGAAAAAGAAAGAAGAAACGGGAGAGAGAAATGAATAAATGAGAAATAAAACTGCACGAGTTAAATATTTGAAAATTAAATTGTGACTAAACAAAAGAAGTGCAATTCTCAAATTCCTTGTTTAAAGAGTGAGAACCGTTTTAACTACTCATTTATTAGATATTGAGGCTGAAAATATAACAAAATTAATTTTTTTATATTAAGATCAAAAATTTATAAAAATTAAAAAATGTTTTTGGCAAATTTTTTCATTCGTCATTAGATTTTTTGTTATAAAAATCAAGAAGTAATATTAAATAAAAATAATTAATATCGTAATTACTATTAGGTAAAATATGAATCGTAAATTAAAAATAAGCTTTTTGAAAAATTCTTTGAGTGTTTTTAAATCCATAGCCTTTTTTGAACCTTCATCATTAAAATTTATCGAATTGCCCAAAAGTTATAAGCGTTGTTATTTTAAGAGAGACTTATAATTAATTTTAACATAAGAGCTAAAAAGACCAAACAATATCCTTTTTTTATCATCTTTACAGTGCATTGGACTCAAAAGAAATTTTTAATGCAAAATAATTCCATTAATTTACGAAATAGTTTCGAAAAATTTGTTTATTTCAAACAAAAAGTTTTTAAATGATATTAAAATGTCTTTTTCCACTAATATAAATTAGTTTCGAGGGTAGAAATGCGCTCAACTAAATGAACTTAAATTCATTTTGAATTTAGCGCTCAACTTATGTCAAATGCAAGCGAGCGGTGCATTGTTAAAATTACAAACTGTGGCTCTGCGTTCACCAAATTGACGTCAACGAAACATTGAGCTTACATTGAACCAAAATATGATTAGATTAATCGAACGACGACAACGACGTGTCTTCAAAACCACAAACATTTTTAATGCAGTTTGTTTGAATATTTCGTTTACCGTCTCCCAAAAGTAAGCATTATGCGATTGGTGTTCGGTTTACTAAATAGAGGTCACTCGTTAAAGGTAAAGGTTACGTGCAAACGTGGTATCTAAATTGAACGTGCATTTGCCCGAAGGGTCGACACTCTTTCGTTTATCAAACCCAGTGTTAATTAACCTTTCTATCCAGATGAGGTTTTAAATGATTGCTTCAAAAAGAAACGTTCATTTGATTTGCATATTATTCAAATGAGTACTGAAAATTGAGCTAATCTCACGCAGCGGCTCTTTAATTTTTATTCGTTACCTTTTCAAATTTATTTCACATTTTTAAACAAAATACTCCAAAGCTTATCTTGCCTAACCACACGTTTTGTAAGCAGCTGAGTTTGAAATACAGCTTCGTTCGCATTAATTTGCTTTCTCAGCCGTTCAAAACTTGTTTATTTTCAAGTATTTTTTCTCTTGAAATAACGAATTATTTTGAATGAAGCTGTATGTGTGCGTTTGAAGTGACAATGATTTAGTTTTTTCGTTTATTGTAATCCTCGTAATGGTGCTCGAAACTAAATGTTTGGTTTTAAACGAACATTTTTTAAGGCGAAATGTGACTCGAAGCTTAATGTGTCTGATTAACTCTCCTTCTCAGGCAAGATCACACTCCTTAAATGCGGTTGAATAAGCCATTCATTGTTAACAATTACAGAAAAAATAATTTCTTCATTCAACTTTTTCGTTCGCAAAAACAAAGTGCCAGACTGAACAGCTAATATTCATCATAATATTCGTTATGTAAAATATTGTAAATGCTTTTGTGAAGCAAAAAATTGTGTGTTAAAATGAATGCACAATGCATTTTAAAAGAGTGCCGGAAGTGGTCGCAGACAAAACTTTAATTTAAAACTGTTCTACGAAGTATGCATTAGAATCGCTAGCAAGCGTTGGTTGAAGGTGTAAATAGTGAAAAATTAAGCGACCTCCCGTCGGAATTTGTTACTCATCTCTCCTCAGCTCATTTCTTGTTGTCAAGCGCTCAATTTGTTGTCGTTTTTATGATTATATTTTGTGTAATTTGAAGCATTCTGCTTTTTCGTTTTCGCCGAACCCGTAAATTAAACGCTCGCAGCGAAATTGTTTGCGCGCACTAAACTACTCTCAATTAGTTTTTCGCCCAAATTTTCAATTATCTTTTACGAACAGGTTATAAATACGGTGTTTGCAAATTGCATTAATCCGGCATCACGCCAAGCGAGCAGCTCGACATCTTCTCTCTCATCGTTATCATCCTCTATTTCTGGCATTATTGTTCGACGACTTCATACAACTGTTCGGGCGATGGATTTTAATATAGCAGATAATATAAAAACTCTAATAAACGACGTTTTAATGTCTCCCATTTTGAGATTAGACGAGGTAAGCTTTAATTTACACTCAGTTTGGCGCAGCTTTACGCGCATACAGATCGGCACACGAGCACAATTTAAGTGTTTTATGGGGTCTATGTTATGCCCTTCAGACAAATAACGTGGCTTATGCTGTCAATGCTTGAGCAAAAACACGACTATTTTTGACATTAATCTATTTTAAATTATCAGAAAAAACTGGACGTGATGCTTACTATCAGTGCATCAGTATTTTTTAATAAATAATTTCGTTTGCTTAATTATGCTTTCAGCCATCGTTTTACCGCCCCAAAGTTTTCACTTAATAAAACGAATGACATAAAGTTAGGCTCAAAGCACACTGTTGGTGTCATTTGCTCAGCCTTCTGAATTTATGTTTAGTTGCGACAATAGCTGTTTGAAACGAGCACGAGTGAGAAAATAAAGCACCACATAAACTTAGAGACACGCCAATTTCGCTGTTGTCAACGCTGAATGTGTGAAAAGGGCGATTTCACTATGTGTGACTTTTTTACGAAGAAATTGTCCACCCTCTCAAATGTAATTTTTGTTTCATTTTTGTTTGATTCCCTCGAAAAGCGAGCGTTTCTTTTCAACGAGATGCTTGACTAAATGTGGCCTTGCATTTTCCGTCAGAACTATTCGCAAAAGTACTTTTTAAAAGAATGTAGGTCTTTTTATTGATTGTCGCGTTTGATTTACTTTTTCATTTTGATAATATAATTAATAATTTCATTTTTTCATGATAAATGAGAAAAATGAGAAAATTTGTATTATAACAATACGCCGTTAAAACTGTCGGCTTTAGGAAAAATTTGTAGTTGCGACGGGCAAAACAAATCATCTTTGTGGCTTTTTAGAAGCGACAGCTGTTAATTAGCAAATATGTGCCGTATGCATAAACATCGTTATATAACGCGGAAGAATTCAATTACAAATGTTTCCTAGTAAAAGCCGATGACAGTGAAATTTAGCACACGCCTCTTGCTCAGAATTTTTTGCTTCTTTCAACAGAAATACTTTTCATCTAAAATCTTGTGCTTGTTTTAGCTTGTCACGAATGTACTAGCAAGGTCTATTGAACGCCTCGCTGCAAGGATTTTTCTATTTGTAATCATTGTCGGAAAAGAAAAGAAAACAGTTACTAAAATAATGACAAAAGGTGCATAATACTGTGATTGGTGTTCAACTGAAACTCACAAAGATTTTCGGTCACTCGGCGCGAGAGCAAGAAGCATTAGGGTGTGCGAGGTTTTTTGAAAATAAATTTTCTACTTTATTCTCGACAACACTTTTTTCTACGAATTTCGAACTTTTTGAACGAAGCAGAAAACGTTTTCTCAGTTTGCATAACTGATAAAGCGCAATTTTTTATGTTAATTCAAACACTTTCTTGTCGTGATTTATATTTATACATTCGAGCTTTTATCGCTCACTTCGTTCACCCGCTTTACTTTTCTACCTTTTCCTGAAATTTTGTCGCAAACAGTTAGCCGTGTTTAAAAGTAGAAATATCGTTGCAATAAAGCCAAAGGCTCTCATTCCACACACGCTTTTTACTACTCTTCTCTCGCATTTCGCTTCAAAACAAAGTTTATTACGACTGAACTTTAAATACAATTTGCTAGCGATACGAATGCGCTTATTTCTTCGGAAATTCATGAGGAAGAGTAACAAAACCTTTATGACTTAAGCTACGAAAAACTCCAGACTACAGACTTCATCAATAAGAAAGAGATAAAGTGATGAAGCATTTTCAATCTTTATCGTTCTGCATATTTATCTTGAACACATGAATTTTCAAAATTGATTGATATACTTGATTCATTTATTGATGTCATTATGAAAAATAATGTATTCGAAAAGAAAAAACAGTAAAATTATACGCACTTAACGTGCTTTGGGAGCGTATAGAAATACGAAAAAAATTTGCTTTCTAATCGCGCCGTTTCACCCGTCAGGCATTTTACGAGAAACCTAATTTCTTGTACAAGGTATCGATTGAAAAAGCAGATATTTACACAAATGATAGAATCAGCTTATAAGAAAATAAACACTCAGTGTAAATTTGCATTGAATTGGTCGAATACCTCGAGCGTTTTAAATTTAGTGTAATGTTTTAAATTAGCGTTTCAAAATTTTCTTTTTTCTAAATGAATTTTCAAAAGTGATTTAATAAATTGTATTTCAATTGTGTATATAAATCGAAAATTGAGCATACAGGCATACAGGCTTACTGGCATTTCGTAATGCATTTGAAGAACGAAGATTACACGTATCCAAATTTATATTCTTATTATTGACCCACATATTGTTGAAGCTATTTCACACGCATTGCGATGTTTTAATTTTAAATATTTTTTTGCTATCCACTTTATTTTTACAACGAATAAATACAAAAGAAAATTATGCAATTATTTGCTTCGTTTTTGTTCACGTTATATTCTTACCTCAAGGCGTAATTATTGTTTTCGCTCGCGTTCATGTTTCATTCACAAGAAAAACATTTTTATAGTATTTTTAGAATTTATCAATTAATCAGAAGAGATATAAAGAACGAGTAAGTATTTAAAGTAAACAGATTTAAATAGCAAGTTGTCGCATGAAAAAGAGATCAATGCATTGAAACTAATTTTGTCGCAAAATAATCAGCTGTTTACACCCAAAAATCGGCGGAAGTTAATTTTCGTTTGCAATCGATTTTTTTCTTTTTTGAAAATTATACGCATTCGGGAAGTGATAATTGAAAGATTTTGAATGTTGCTTTGAAACTGAAACCAGAACGGAGACAGAAGGAGTTTGCATATCTATTTTCATGAAAGCTTTCCCTTTGCTACTCTAATAATTCTAGCGAGGCTCACAATGTAAAAATGCAACCGAGATGAATAATTTAGGACGCTGAGCGTTGCTTCTCACACTTTGCGAGCATTTTTTAACTCAATTTATTATATCACACAAATGTTATTTTGGCCGAATGCGAAATCTTATAAATTTGCTTTGAAGCCATATCAAGCAGTGCTCAGCGTTACTTTGCTGTTCTTTTTATTCAAAAGCTGATATTCTTCGAATATAAGCGAACTTTTTGAAAAGGGAGATAATTTTCTTACACAATACGAAAGCAGCCAAATTATTATTTTCGCGAAAATCTTATATTGCGAACAATGTTAATGGTTTTACAACATACGTCTACTCTTTAAATGAAGCGTTCCCTTCAATAGTGAAACATTTACTCGCTTACAAACTTTGAAAAAAGTTCTCGTTTTCGATTCCTTCTTCTCGAAGTTCTTCGATTTTTTTCGTCAAATGTATAAACTCGAAGCGAAACTGAAGCGAAAACGAAAACATTGCTTCAAATTACAATGCAATGAATCGTGACAATTTTGTTTATTGTCGTTTTTACTTCATTCTCCGAAATCGACTTTTTATTTCATTTCGCTTCTCGACAAACTGAAAAAACTGTTTCTGCTTTCTTTTTTAGCCGAAGCAAAAAATGATAAATGTAATAAATGTAAATAAACGTGAAATGTAAGCTTTGTAAAAGCATTCGCGTTTTAATCGAACAGCGAGCGATTCACTTGGTAAGCGACAAATCGCGCGCATTTTCCCGTTACACAAAATTAGGCAAATTGAATGCGAGCTGTTTTCCTGCTTTCTTCTCGGCTTCTTGAAGTTTTTGTGTTTTTCTTTGTTTTTCACTCATTTTTGAGAATATTGCGAACAGCTTTAACTCTCGACTAATGATGAACAAACTTTGCTCATTTTTCAAATTTGAGAAACCATAAAAACGCTCATTTCACTTTTAATGATTTTCCAAACTTTAATTAACAATAACAGGTTAGAAAGCAGTCATTGTGCTATACTTGCCATCACAAATAATGCACCGGAATGCTCACCGTATTTTTGAGCACGTTTCTCTTGTTATGTTTATACGAAAGCCCGATCGGGCTTGTGTACGATTAATTGCACATGATTTAGAGTTTTATCGCTTCTCCGCGATTGATGTCTATATTGGGCACTTGATAAGCCTCTCGTATTGAGTTAATTGATGTGTGCTGTATGCTAAATTAATAGCCTTACATTACATCACAATGTGCGTGTAAAAAAGAAAATGCTGCGATTATGTAAATGCTTCAAGTTTTAATTTTGAGGCCGAAACGCGAAACTTTTACGCTTAATTATATCATAATTAAGCGCGACTCGAGCGAATATTGTTTTCGTAAAGTTCTTTTTTCGTTTGCAGTGAAACGAAACCAATCAAATTAAGACTTAAGAACGAGGATTACGCTGCACCTACTGTTGTTGAAAATTAAATTTTGCTCATAATTTACAATCATTGATGCAATAGTTGCATAGCGCGATAGACAGCAACTTAGCTCGAGCTTAATGGCTGTGCAATCGATATTCTCTTAGTGAATTGATTCAAAGCCCTCGCTTTTGACGCGGCGGCAAGAAGAAGAGAAATGAAAAGCATTGAAAAGTTAGTAAACTCGAGTCTACCATTCTCGATTAGCGCCTTATATTTTTAGAACTATTCATAATTTATAATGAGTTCATTGTTTGGCGTAAAATTCAGATACATTCATTCGCTCGTTTCCATTATCTTCTTTGCGAAGCGAACTCAAACACGTGAGAGGTCCAAGAATAAGAGAAGAAAAAGATGAAATTGTAATATTTGATTTCGAATCGTATTAAACATAAAAGCGAGCCGTTTTTTCTTTCGCTTATCTCATACAAACGGCTCTCGCTTTGCATTAAACTTTAATGCAATTCAAATAACTAAATTATAATGCAAGTGTAAATTATAATTTTGCCATATTTTTCGCAAGCTTCTTCTCGCGCAACGCTTTGGGAATTGAACTTTTAATAGGCTTTCTTCGCGTTTTCCTCAAAGAGATTATAGATGAGAAATATAAATGAATTTTAAATCAAAAGCAGTTAAATCTTTAATGAGGCTCAGACGACATTTTTCATGTCAGAAAATATTGAGTTTCACTCGTGTTTATCACTTTTGAGAGCGAATTCAATTCTTTTTCGAGCAAAAAGCTAGTGAAAGCATTGCATAAGATTTTCACTTTTCCGATCGATCGAAAAGTTTGGCGGAGAAAAGAAGTGATCACTCGTCATTATAGAATGTCGCCGACTTCATGAGAACAGAATTCGAAAAACAACAAACTCACTCTCGCTATTTCTTTGTTTCATGCTCGGCAAAAATTTAATTTCCAAAAATGAACAAAAAAGAAGCAATCGCAGACAGACAGATTTGTGAAGTGTTTGCGATGAGTTTCGTGAAAATTTTTCACACTTTTGACGGCCACAAAATAAAAGCAGAACAGCGCTCACGAAAATGATTAAATCTGACAGACTGAGCGTAAAGAGAGAAAATCAGCATCTTTTCTCTTTTCCTGCTCGCACGACAACGCTGCCAATTCGCGAATTTTTCTAATTTTCGTCTATTCGCTCATATTCGTTCGCGTTCACATTAAATTTGATTACTACACTTTGCTACTATTTACAGACAAAAACGCAAGCTTTTTGCGAAGAATATCGCTCGGCAAACATCGAGGCGAAATCGTCGATCGTACTTTACATCATTAAGCATTATTATGTAGATTCATCGTTAGCCGAGTCCGCCACTCGAAATTTTCTCGCAAACAAGGTAAATACATCGCGTTGCCTTAGGTTTGCTCGATTATCTCGACAAGCATTTCGAAATTGATCGCATTATGCTGCTGCTCTTTCTTGGCTGCTACTTCTTTAGTGTGTTTAGATTCGAGTGAGCAAATCGAAACTTCAAAGCAAAACTTAAATTGAATTTGCTGCTTTTTTGCTAGAATCACGGCGATGCTTTCACAGTGAAAAGCATCGAAAAGGTGCGTCAAATTTTGACGCCGAAATATTTGGTTTTATTTAACAAAATCGGTCGCTTAGAAAACGGCGTTAAATTTCTGGTCGATTTAAGAGGAGACATTTTGGTATAAATCACACGTTATTTATATATAAAATTTTGAACACAAAATTTACACTCATTTTCTTTTCTTGCTCTCTCACTCTTCGTTGCCGCTAAAGAATGTCATAAATCATGGCGAATTAAACGAGAACGAAATACGCCATTTGCGTTTATTTAACGAGCATCTGAAAAATATGCTCTCACTTTGGTTTTCGGTCGGTTTCTTAAACCTGGAACGAGTCACTTGGGATTCATCTTGTGATTTAATGCAAAAAGTATACAATTCATCTTTCGCCTCGAATTCTTTGTTCGAAATGAGATACTTTTCGCTTGACTAGCAAATTTCGCTTTCCGGCAGATTTCCGAATACGAAGCCGTGCATCCTATACGCAGTTGGCCCGATTTGAAACGACGTGTGGGGCTGTATCGTAGATGCTACGTTTTTCATCACAGTTGTCTACCGAAAGAACCATTAGTTATTTTGCACGTTGCGCTCACCGAACAGATCTCGTCATCGATCCGAGTAAGCGGCGATCAATTTTAATTGCACACTTTTATCGTTGAATCTCCTCGATTACTTTTCTAACCACTAGGATATAGTAAGTTATGATCCCTATTTTGGCGGAGAGTCAAATGTGAGATTGAATCAAAACCAAACGGAAGAAAAAGATAAAATACACGCGGCGGTATTCTATTCTGTATCCTCACCTCACAAAGGTACGCTTTCTGTGTGTTCGCTATCATTTGCTTCAATCTTTTAATGCGTGTGAAAAGTTCTCGCTAATCATTCGCTTTGCTCACTTGCTCCCATCCTTTGAAGGCTTGAATGGCATAGAATTGGGCACACAAATTATTCGAAGAGTTGTTCGCGAAATTAGGAGCGAACTTCCACATGTGACCACATTCTCGACTTTGTCGCCAATACCTGGTTTCCGTGATTATCTTCTCGCTGAAATACAAGCGCACATCAAAGACGAAGGCAAACAGATCACCAACTTCGCCAGCAGCGATGAGTTGACCGCGCTGAATAATCACTTCTTCTCAAGCGAGGCTGAAAGACAAAACGCAGGCGAGAAGGGTATTTGGTCTGAGTTATTGCGACGCTTAAAAAGTGGTTCCTGGCATCAAGATGCAAAACTTAGCGAATTGCTTCGCGAGCCATTGATGCGGAAATGTGCTCATTATTTGTACAGCGAAAAGCGAAGAGGTTTTGCGTTGAATCCAGTAGGTAAGCAATCGAAATTTTTATTTTTTCCGCCTGCGTTTGTTTGCTCGAAGTGCACAGGTAAATCAATCTTCTCGCCGAGCATCGAGACTCGCTCACACACTCAATTCTTTTTCTCAATCTATTTTTTCTCGCTCTTTCACTCAATCGAACAGCTCACTTCCACTTGAGAAACGGAGCTGTGATGTGGAGATTGAACTGGCGTGCGGACTGCAGCCCTCGAGGCATGACAAACTCTTGCGGGCTCATGATTAATTATCGGTATTATTTGGACGAAATGGACAAAAATGCTGAACAATACAGCGAGCATCAAGTCGCTCAGATATCGAAATTGTTCGCACAGCATTTACTCAATCATCGCTCAAATTTGTAAAAAAGGAAGAGATTATCGAAAAACAGTTACTCGATGAATGGCGCATGAATCTGTGTATTTAGAATTGCCTTTCAAGTCACTCAACATTTGCTTTTTAAAAATGAATCCATTGTTTCGAAACTAACATTGAAATTGTAATTTATACTTTCGCGAAATAAACTTTTATTTTTTCACGTGTTCAAAGCAAATTGCGATCACGATTGAAATTTTAAATTGCTTTTTGTTTCATATTTTCTCTGCTCATACCTGAATAAAAATGTTAATCTTTGAATGAGCATTTTTCAAGTGCGATCATCAATAAATTTGACTGACTCGGTACGCAATGCACACGGTGGACTCGACGCGAGTGCTTCGCTCGCGAAAGGCGTAATGTATTTTAATGAATTGATGAATGCAAATTTTGTTGTTTTTACCCGAGAAAAACGCGAACGAAAAGAAGAAATTAGATGAGGTGATCGCGATCGAGGTGTATGCTGCGGATGAATGCGCTCCACCCGCGCACTCATCCGCTGCTCCATGTTGTAATGAATTATAAATAATTAAGCAGCTATAAATGTGGATCAAAGCGAGCGAAATTTAACTTTTGTAGCCCAGCCTTTTTGCTTTCTAGGAGTGTTTTGTGCTTACTTCTCTTTTTCTTTTCAACCGCGATCAAAGATCGAATCTGCATTCGAGTTTTATAACATACACCCAGAAAGATATGCGCCTTTCTCGTTTGCATTCGTTGCGAAAAATGTTTTCATATTAAGGTTGGTGAAAAGCGTTTCGATGTAAAGGTTTTCGCCGCTCGTCTTTTGATGCGGCCGTCGGAAAACTTTCGTAGGTGCTTAATAATTGTTCTACGTGTATATTTGCTCTCGATCGGCGTTAAGTGACATTCGGAAAAGTTAGATGTTCAAGTTTATTACGTGCTCATCGCACACTCTTCACGCGCACTTCTTTTCCAAAGTTTCGATAAGAAGCGAAGAGACGAGAAGTGGCGAAGAGAAGCGAAAAGAGAGGAGAGAAAGAAAAGGATAATTGCTGTGCCGAGTTTTATGCCACACCTGATCTTCGTCGGTGCAGAACACACACACATACACACACTCACTAACTCGGCTCATAAGCGAAACGACTCGACCAGCGAAATGGATGCTAGCGAGTGTTCTTCGTGCACAACGAGAGGCAATGAGTGAGACCCGAACACTCTTTGTTTCGGTCCGTTGACCAGTGGCAGCGGATACGGAGTGCAGCCTGGAATGGTAAGCAAAACTGTATTGTCTCATTTTTATTCGTCTCGTTCCTGCGACACTCTTCACGCCGCTTTGTTTCCACCATTGCATCGGGCTGTTCGCAGCATCGAAATTAACTTTTGCTCAATTGATCGCCTAACATTGATTTGCTCTCACTTTTGCATTTGTAAACCAAATCAAAGTGAATGTGAATGTAGTGGATATAAAACGCTCGCTATTTATGCCGTTTAATTAAGTGAATGTGTAAATGTGTCTCCAACTACTCTCGAGAGCATAATGGATGCGATGCTTGTAAGTGTATGAAACGATTGATGCACAGATTGATGAAAGTTTTCGTTCTTACTTTCATGTGGCGTGCGTCCGATTGAAGAGTAATCGGAATGCAATATGTGACAACGTTTTCATTAATCTTTCACAAAACGTGAAATATTATTCAATTTGATTTCTTGTCGTGTGTATTCCGCTTTTTCGTCTCGTTTCACACACATGCAAAGTGTTTCTTGCTCTTTGCTTTTCAATATGCACTTTGCGAATACGAAAAATTTTTCAGCGCACGAATTCGACGATCATTCAACTCTTTCGATTTTCGAGAGGCGAGAATTCGCTCTTTTCAATTTATTATTCACCGAAAATTGATCGCCGCGCGGACTAAGACGAAACTGACTCAATACTCCTCTTTGCTCACCTATGTCGCAATTTCGTTAATTAAAAAATAAAAAATAAAAACATTTCGCAAAGCTCAGGTTTCATTCGGTGTTTGCTTTACAATTTAAATATCATCATTTCAATGCTGCATTTTACTTCAATGCGCATATTTACATTGCTCGTTAATGAAAGCTGCGTGTGTAAAGCATACGTTCGCAGCAGAGAAGCAGTGAAAAAAGTGATTCGAGCGAATGTTTTAAAAACACAAATTTGTTGTGAATCTGGCGAGATCTGATAGCACGATTTTCGCGTGAAACTGTACAAAACTAAAATCCGAATTTGAATAATTTGCTCTTAAGTTACTTCGCTCCCTGTCGCTGTCCATTGTGCATTGTGTACGTGTGAAGTGAAGGGCGAGAAATAAGATTTCTTTTGTGAATTGAAAACGTTACTCAATTTACTATTCGTAACGAAACAATTTTCGCGGTTCAAACAAGCGAACAGCTTCGATTCGACAAAATTTAATTTCACCGTTTTCTTCCGTCAACAGTTAAACAACACAGCACATACCAGAGCATCGGCATCAACGCTTCTAGCTCGTGCATGTGTGCGCTACGTCATTTCAGTTCACGCTAATGAATGCGAGGAAAAGCGAACAGTGTGTCCATATGGTTCTTAAAAATAAGTGCGCAGTGTTTATTAAATGCTTATTGGAGAAGAAGCAAGAAGAATTGCACTTAAGAAAAGTTTAAACCACTTCGCTTTAACTAATTTGGTGGTTTGTTTGTTGCGTTTATTACTTTTCGATCGAATTTAGTGTCAATAAACTCGAATAATGAAATAAAGCGCGGAAACAAAGAGATAAAAAGTGGCTTTCTTAGTGAGCCAAGTGTAAACCGTTTTAAAAATTGTTTTCGGTGAATTAGTCGTTTAAATTTTAAATTCGAAAGCACTTTGTTTGTGCTTGTTTCAGTGTGCGAAAGAAGAAGCGAACAAAAGAAGAGAGGCTCGAAGCGATACATAAGAATAATCGAAATTATTTCGCAATCTATTTAAGAAGTTAGCAATTCGTTTTCTACAATGCGATGAATTTAATACGACGTGTTGTGTGAGAAATAAGTGCAGCAATCGAATTAGAAAATCGCTTTTCTAATGTGCGGTTCGTGTGCTTCTTTTTTATATGCAAAAAGTGAACTGTACTCGCATTGAAAAACGGTTACTTTTTTAAACGATGCCTATCATGAAGAAGGTAAGCTCTGCGCTCCTCATTTCTTTATTTTTCATCTTATTTCTCAATTATAATTTTGCACCTTTCCATTCGCTTAGTTTATGCAAAAAGTCGAATTTGTTTTTTTAAAAAAGCTTGAAACCAGGAAAAACGAGCGCTTGTTTGCGCTTTGTTTTTCTTGCGTACTGCGCGATAAGACGCTTGATATAAGTCGCAGCATTTTACCTAATTTTGCTCGACTCGTTGAACATAAAATGCACGCTAAACTTGAATGTGTTATGCAGCATTTTTCTTTATTGTTTTTGCAAAAAATAAAAAAATTCGTGCTCACTGCGCTCAGTTTTGTGTGATTCTGCAAATGGTTTGCGCTGTAGTACAATAACAAATTCAATGACAAGCGCACTAAGTTTCGTCACACTCGTAGCACTAACACCATAAATTTGCTGAGTATTTTACCCTTTTTGCACCTTTTTTGCTTTTCTGCCTTATGTTTTCGTGCTCCACGTGCAACTAATTGGATAAAGAGAGGCTAGAACATAATTTATTATCTAATTCATCGCTTCTTCGGTAATCGCATGGTTTTTAGCGAAGCGGGAACTTATTTTCTTGATTTATCTGCGTATTTATCTGATTGTCTGCTTAATTGCGATGAAATGTAGAAAAATTTACTGCAGCTATTAATACAGACAGTGTGTGCAACTTCTTGCATTATATGATTATTACGAAGTCGGCGAAAGTAAACGCGAACAGAATGTAATTGAAGCGTGTTAACTTTAGCGACAAGTGATGAAAATGCATTTTGGTTTTGTGCAGAGCAAAAATTAGGAAAGACGTTTATGCATTTGATTTAGCAGCGAAACGCACTAACACAATAATTTAATTGCGCAATGTATGCAAAGCGACTTTGTTCTCTTGCTCTTTCAGCGCTGTTAGCTATCGCTTTCACTTTCACTCTCCTCGATCGCATTCACAGTGCAGAGACGAACGTGAGGACAGAGACGAAACGCGATGGGCTTGTCTTTAATCTTGTGCGCTCGCATACACACGGCGAGCAGGAGAAATTCGAACGCCATTATCGATTCAACTATATGATCAGTGCTATCATAATTTTCGTGTTCTCAACATTATTTAGTCTACGCTTGAAATAAAGTGCTTCACTCCACCCCTGTTTTCGCTTTCTGTTTTTTCTCTCAATCTTCATTCGACGACAAAACACAAAGTTCGACTGTTTTTTGCGCCCGTCGTTCGTAAAAGTAAAAACATGCTACTTTAATGGATGCAATGCAGACCAGCACTTCATCGCCTTTCTAGCGAGCGAAGGCGAACGAAACAAAAATATCTGCGAAGATCGTTCGCAAACATCTCCGCTTTTCTTCCGCTTTTCGTGCGCGACTCATTCACACTGTTTGTTGTGCAAATCGATTGTTTGTGAAAATTTTTTATTGAAGCGTCTTCATAAAATTTTTCGGTACTTTCGCGCACTTCCTCTTCATGAAAATTAATCGAAACGAGAGAACGAAAACGATCAGATCGCACTTAATGGTCTCGTTAAACGTTCGCTCTCGCATTCACTTTTCATTCTCGCAAAAATCTTCTTTGCGCGTCGTGCTTTACGGTTAATTAGCTCTCGCTTGAATTTCATTTAATTAAAAAGTGTGCGCTTAATTTGTGCTAACTCGATTAAACTCGAAGTTGCAAACATTGTTGGAAACAGTGGTAAAAAGCGAGTGTTGCAAAATTGCATTCTAGTTTGCTAAATCGGTGTCACGCTCTCTCCCGACAGCTATTGGTCGATTTCGGCCGCGAATTGTTCTGGTCGTCGCTCAATTCGAAAGGCACTCTGAGTCGACACGGCGAGAAGAAGCGCAGCACGCGGATCAAACGAGCGATCGAGTCGAGTGAGAATTCAACGTTCTACCTAAACGGTAAGCGCGCTTTTCCTCTTCTTCAATTTCAATTCATTGTCACGGCGCCTTCTTATTTTCTCACTTCATTTAAATGCTTTTCTCACAAAACAATTTTTCAATTTGAAACACACCGCGAATTTAGTTTCATTTTTTCACCGCTTAATTTCACGCTTTTTCTTCTCGATCAATTTGATTTTTCTCATTTCTTGCACATGAAACCACTTTGAATTTAAACGCGAGAGGTCAAACGATGCTCACTGCCAAGTTTCTTTGTTGTTATGCATACTTCCACTCAAATTCTCTGCTCGCTTCTTTCGCTCATTCTTCTTATTCACTGACTCGCGACGGATACACACTTATATAGCATTGTTTTGCTTTCTGTCACTCATTATTAATCACTGCTTTGCGCGCGTTTTCGTTCGCTTCTCTTTTCACTAATTTCCTGCCGCAAAACAAAACGAATACACATTGCTAATCAAGCAACGCACGTTATGCACGTGTAACACGCCAATTTAGTGCGATCACAATTACGTGATTGTGTTTACCGAATTGGGTAAAAAAGAACGAAAGAATGTAATTAACTTGATGATATTCTGCTGATGCGATTAAATATAATTTTTGCTCGTTAGTCTAGTAATGCGATATTCGTGTCGAAATGTTAACGATAAAACATTATTCAACGATTGTTTGCCCAACAAAATATGGCAATAAGTAGTAGCGGAGAAATGTGTATATGTGTTTGTACGAAGCGAACATAAATGTCGTTTTTAATGGAAAGTAAACTCTAGTTTTTGACGGCAGTGTACGTTTTTTCATTAAACCTCTTCGCTTTTGACGTCGGCGAAGCAATAAACAGCTTAATTTCCTTATTTTCTTCGCGTAATACAAGTGAGTAAAAGTTTGAATATCTATTAAAAACATTTTCGAGCGAGTAAATAATAAATGAAAAACTGTGTTTAAGCCTCTCTCGAAGTTTATTGTGCAGCCCGCGAACGGAATTTCTCGATAAATGATTGCCGTGGTAAATTAAAAATGAATTTAATTGCGCATTGGTTTTTACAAAAAGCAAATTCTTCTTGTTTCGCGCTCTCACGTGTGGCAAATCTAATCGAAGAGGCTGTAAAAAGTCAAATTAGGTTACATTCAGATAAGAAAAATTTTTGAAGAATGCCACGCTGGACGTCAAATGTTTGACTGATTTTGCCCGAACGCGAAAGAAAAGAACTTTTTTCTCAATCGAAAAAGTAACTGGGTAATGAATGAGCGGGCTTTGAAAATTTTCGAATCGCTCGAGCGCAGCTATTCGGCTTTTTACGTGTGACGAGCGAAGAAAGGCAAAAACAACAAATATTATATTCACAGCTGAGAAATTGCTTTTGTGATCAAATGTAACTTTTGCGGTTCCTTTTTTATAAGAATTTTGTTTTTGGAACTCGACGCGATTATCACAAAATCCTTCTCCTCGCTTCAGCTTTCGTTTTGTGCTCTTCGATAAAGGTCATGAATTGAAAAAGAGGGCCAAATGTGTTGCATTGAGCATTTATGTAGAATGCAGGCGCTCGCATTGAATCGCTCCGAATTTGAAGAGCAGATTAAATTTGCCGGTGACGAAGTAATATGCGAGCAAGGAACGAGAGCACATGCATAGCGCACACTTGACCGAAAAGTTTTCTAAATGCCTCACGAAGCTCATTCTCGAATGCACGTTGTATTTATTGCGGATAACTTTACAAGTCGGAAAGTAACAATGATAACGTGAACGAAAAGCGCTTGATTAAAAACACGCTTCTTCCTTTATCACTCTGTTCGTGAAATCTATTTTCAAATATTCGCCCTCTCGCTGTTTCTCACCGTTTCTACTTTACATTTTCGAGTAATTATAACTCGAATAGAAACGATGAAACATGAATGCGACGATTAAACTCTCGTCCTTATCGTTTCATGTTTCGCTCGAAAAACAAAAGTTCGCTCAAAAAGCGTACGAGTTCTGCGAAAATCAAGTTCCTCGAAGAATGTGTGCTATTAGATTTTTAGCCTAAAACCAGCGCATCAATTATTTTTGTGTGCGATACCATTTGCGAAAAGGATGACGGAATTCGAGAGATCGCAAAAATGAGAAAGATGCTAAATTAGAGAGAAAATGTACAAATTGCATTTCATTTAAAAGCCGACGTAAGTTGAAATGACATACTGACCCTCAAGAAATAGTCCCTCAGTCTCAATGGAGAGCGTTTTGTGCTCTTTTCCTTTTTTGAGTTTTCAAACACCGCGTTTAAAAGTAGACTAAAATTGTAGCTTTTATAAATGAAATGCTTTTCGAGAATCGTATTCATTCTCATTTTAGATATTCATATTCTCACTCGCTTCTCTTCAAATTTGCTTGTTCGCTAAAAAGAAAACGAGAATTTTCTACCTCACCGCTGGTTATTTAACAAAATTCTAGCTTAACCCTGCGGTTTTCCACAAATTCTCCAAAGGAGCAAATTAAAATCTGAAAATTTTCTGCGAGAATTCAAAAAGCCAAACTGACATAGCCGACTTTTTTGAAAAGCGGAGAAAATTTTTCCAAATGTTTGCGTTGCGTTTTCACCGAAAGCCGAAATAAAAAATTGACTTCTTTTTGCGCTGTTTTAGTTCATTTTGCCCCTATTTGAATTTTTCGTTCGCTTTTCTCACCATTAGTTGCTCACAAATTGTGTTGTTTGTGTGTATAACTCAGTGAAACGTGAAAAAGGCAATGAGGCAAATGGTAGCATAAGAGTTGTACGGCAGTTAAATTGACTATGCAACATAACGACGACTAAGACGAATGTCACTGTCAAGTGGTGAAAACGCTTGAAGTGAAACTGAAAATAAAGAAATTCCGTAACGAAAGTGAAAAGTTTAGTGCTCGCGCTGAAATGCGAATCTTTTTGCGATTAAAATAACTTCATTTCTTATAATACTTTAACTTTTTTGCGTACAGGTGACAATCGCCTCAACTACACTCAAGTTCATTGTAACCGACCAAATAGTGAAGTTTGCTCGACGAGTAGTGTGCGCGACGAGCTTTTCTGTGCTCTCGTCGAAAAGCGAAAAGAGGAAGAAGTGGAAGTCAATGACAGTGACTATAGTGAGGAAGAAGGAGAAACAGATGAAGAGGATGCGAGCGAACACACATCTGTTGTGATCGAAGTGTGCGGTTACAGTGAGGAGAATGCAACAGTTTCTACTGGGCGCAAATTGCATCCGTCGTCAAGTTTAGCACTGCTCCACTCTCAAAAGCAACTGTGTCTCTTGTCTTCGTCGGAGACGCAGAATAAGAAGAAACGGAGAAGACGAAGAAATTCGAGGCAGAAAAGTTTATGTCAAGTGAGAAGATCGCAAAGTTGTCCGAATTCGTTGCGATTTGACGACAGTGCTGTTGTTGAAAGTGTGTTTCGCAAGAAGGATCGAATAACGAGCGATCTGAGTTTAAGCAGCTTAACAGCGGACGAAAAATGCGACAGTGTTGATCGCAGTTCGAACCAAGCAGTTGACAACGACCACAACACTAAAGATTGCGTCGAACGAAATCGTAGTCATAAACCGATTTTTGCGTTCGGTGACGAGATAAGTTCTTCATTGCATGAAGCAAGTTCAGTGACAAACAGCGATCGTGTTGTAAATAGTGAGCAGCGTGTTCAAGTCGCTATTCCGAGTGCTGCGAGTGATTCTCAGCTTCGATCAAAGTGCGAACAAACGCCAAACTGTAATAATTATTTCCTGCTTAATTTACCCAATCTCGAGTTGGACGCGAAAATGGATTCGATTCCGCTCCATGACTACTTTTACGGCGAAGATCTGAAGCGTCGCGATGATAATGCGGTAGATTCGCGGTGTGCGGACAAGCAGCGCTTTAAGTGCAATACTGTGATGAGTAGAATCAAGAAATTCGCTGTAAGTATCAATTGTTTTTGCAAATTTAGTCAGTCGTAACTTGAAAATGGGACATTTTTGCAAAGTACAATCAAATAAACAAAAAGAAGTGGAAAATTGAATTGTGTGAAATAATCAAATTGATTGCATGCAGAAAACGTTGAGTTCTGCTTTCGACGACAATCTTTTATAACAACAATAAAGCCACAATAAAGCCATTTTCTTTACTGTTTTACCTCTCATTCTAAAATTCTGTCTTTTCTTTTTGTGCATCGAAGAAATCTCAAAGCCAAGCGCGAAGCTCTTCCCTGCCGGCGTCGAACAATTCTGGGGCAGATAATATCGTCTCAAAAACAATGGACTTTTGCAAAGATGTAAAGAAACGCTTCTCGCAAAATAACCCTTTACAGGCAAATTCAAGTAGTGACGAAGTTTTTGCGAAAGACAATGACATCAATCCACCAAGTGCGCTAACATCATCTAATTCGACAACTACAGTGGCTGATTTCGTCGTTGATCCTATCACTAAATTGAGACGTTATGCATCGGATGAAAGTTTACAAAGCGATTCTGGTTGCGGATCGAGTAAGTCATTGGCATCATTGATTTCAACTTGCATTTAGGTTATCGTATCTTATCTCATCTTTTCGATAGGCGTTAAAACGGGCTCATTGTCAACGGACAGTAACCGAAGTTCAATCTGCACCATTGAAGACGTGAACAGCAGTGGAGTGCTATTTCGAGGCCCTTTCATAGGTCAAGCGCGTGCTGTCATTGATTGCACGCCTTGTCCTTATGATAAAGACGCTCTCGCTTTTAAGGTATTAAACAGAGCGAATATTCGGCGTCAATGAATGAGAAAAAGTTTTCTTTATGTCTTTTACGAGCTCACAGCCATGAAAAAAGATCAAAATTCTTTCCTCTCTTTCTGTCAGAAAACTGTGTCCAAAGATTTTTCAATAACAATTGTGCAAACGTAACTTTTCTTTGCGCTCTGTTTTAACAAAGACATAAACACGACGATTAAGCGAAAAGTAACTTAACTTTCTTTTCTTTCTTTTATGATGTCAAAAATGGAAACAGAAAGGCGATATTGTGAACATAATAGCGAAGAATGACAGCGGGACATGGATCGGAATGGCCAACGGCAAGATCGGGCATTTTAAGTTTATCAGTGTCGAAGAGTCGCAAAATGTGAAAAACCATCTTTCAAAATTTAATTACCGAATGCAGCCGAAGGCGAAAACAAGCGGATCACTGATAACGGAAACGACAAGCAATGCAGCGATCGCTAGAGCAGGCCTCGATTCAGATCACATCTTCGAAGAGATCAAAAGTGTGCTCCGCGAAAATGACGAAATTTGCATTGAGAAGCTGTTTGAATTGTTCGACATCAATGAGATCGATTATTTGCGCATTTTACGCGAAAACAGCTACGAAACGATCAAATCGTTGAAATGCATCGAGAATCAGGGTACATTGAAAGCTATGGGCATCACCAATGTTAGATATCAGAATTTAATTCTTTACGTGGCCAAAATGGTGCGCGAATCAATCAGCGAAAACGAAGAAGACTCGGACACGTTTCAGTGCGAAACAATTAAACGCGAAGGTAACCGATGTCACGAACAAAAAAGACGGTCAACGATGCGAAAGGACAGTCATAATCATAATCATAATAATCATTTAGTCGCGCAATCGGCACCGACCACACCGGCACTCGAATACAGCCGCGATTCATTGTGCGACTGGTTTCTTGAAATAGATCTCTCTAGTCAGGATTGGGCGGGTGAAGATCGGCGCAACAGTCGGTTAAAAAGTAACGAGAACGACGAAGAAGTCAAAGAGCTATGTAAAATCAAAACAGAAGATTTGCTTTTATCGCCTAAAACCAGTGATGAAAAAACTGATGACAAAGCAGGTGCTCGTCTCAAGCGATCAGAAACGGTGAACAGTGATTATCGACAGCTTTGCGGTAAATACGAATATGATGATCGTGCGACCAGTGAGCGATCGACGCCACAACACCACGAAAAGAAAGTTGGCGCAAACATTAGATCTTCGAACTTAGATGAGGACGCATTGATCGAAGGTTTGCGACACGAGTGTAGTGAAGAAAGATTGAGAAAAAACAGTTGTCATAAACAAAGAAAAATGTCAAATTCAGCATCAAATTCGTCGTTGTTTAATATAAAGAGCGGTGTTATGTCTTCAAAAAGCGTACTCGATCTGTGTATAAACTCGTCCATTCCGGCTAATGTCGATGTAAATCAAGGATCTCACAATTATATGAACACGCGAAAGCGCTTGAAGAAGTTATTGCTGCAGCAAAGTGACAAAAAACATGGCAATGCGAATCGCAATTGCGAAAATACCATAAATCGCAATGAGCACCATTATAACAGTATGCATTCGCTTCACATCACTTCAAAACCGATTTCAGCGAACTTACTCGATTCGATCTCTCATCTTCTGAAAGATGAACAGATTGACCTAACTGAACAACCCTATTCGGACTGTGTGAGTACATTTATCTGCTCTTAAAATGCAAGCAAAAATCTTGCTGCTGTAATTTCATTTTTTACTTTTATTTTATTTACAGTCAGGATTTTGTGGCATACCGCCGGCTTTGGTTCAGCGCTACTCTGAAGAATTGAATCAAGATATATACGATGTTGCTGACGCTGTTGATCACATTAGACTCGGTTCACTAATGCACAAAGGCAGAAGTGGCGTACGTTTTGAATTTTTGTCTGAATTTCATTCGCCGTTCGTATTCCTCTCTTTCACATTGATTTAATTCCATTTTAGATTCCAAATGATTTTTTGGGCGATTCGTGCACGGGACCAATTGTTGAAAAAGCAAACTATGAGAACTTAAAAAGCTGGCTAATTTCTATCGGTTTACCGATGTATGAAAACGCGTTCATCGAGCACAATTTCAGCGATTTATCGCTAGTTTCGCAATTGCGAGAAAATGATCTTACCTCTGTGGGCATAGTTAAAAGTAGCCACCGACGATTGCTAACCGACGCGATTTGTGCCTTAAGCGTTAACTTGCACAAAGTTGGCAAAGTATGAAAATCCATGTCATTATCTTGACTCTTTTTGCATAAAAATGTATTGGAACGATACTTAGTCTGTGACAAAATTTATCGATATAAAACATTGTAATCAATTTTAAGAATTTGTATCATATTTATTCTCAGTGTTCATTCATTAAAATGATACTAAAAAAGTTCAATCAAAGCTGAGTACAATAAAGAAGCTTTTATAATAAATTCTTTTTATTTCATCTCTTCAAAAAAATCATAAATTTTGCATCAATGCACTGAATCTATTCAATTGTCGAATCGATGTTATGTTACGGCTGACTTCGCGCTTTGATTTGAATATGCAAACTCATATTCTTTTATGTTTTGAATCTTTTTGAAAATCGCAATGAAATGTCAAAAGAAGAAGAAAGCAAAAGTGATGATAAAGAAAAATAAGCTTCGAGAATTTTTTATCAAAGCAAAAATGAATAAAAAATCAATCGTTTATAAGCCACTTAAAACACTGCATCAAACAAAAGAATTGTCGAACTGTAGCAAATGGGGCACTCTCAAAGTTTGTTAAAAAGTATCTTACAAGGCGTATTTTTACACGTAGAGTTCATTTTTGAGAGTTTTAGATATCGGAAAGGGAGCGTTCTCGAGATATAGGCCAAAATTCTAAAAATTCGAAAATACATTTTTTTGGCCTTATCTCGTTTAAATATTATTTCAAAGGTATCTAGATAAAGGTAATTAGATCTCTTGAATCCATTGTTGAAGGTTTCAAGTATGCAAACAAACAAATGTTTTCAAAAATTGTAATTTGACAAGTGAATATATCAGAAAAAATATAAAAATAAGAATCGCATATTATATTTATTGGCAACACACATTATGTAAAATTTGCACGTGAATAAGTCGTTACACGTGCTTATGTGCCAATAGAAGAAAGATTATTTTTGAGCCCACAGTAATTTCAATCTATGTATAAAATTTAGTTAAAATTTGATTGTCATCATTCAGAAGGTTTCATCAGTATGGTAGATGAGCTAAAATCCTGTTTATTCTGAGGTTATAAGTGAAACCTTCAAGTGATTATGACCAAATCTTATTTAGAGAAAAGTTAAAATCACCAGCAAAGAACTTATTCTTGAAGCTTCTCTGAGTTTTGTCTTGAATAAAAATTTTTTATACCATAATCATTCATTTTCAGAGATAATTTCGACGCTATTTGCTTTTCTCGCTCCTTGAACCTCAACCAAATATTTTAAAAAACATTTCCATATTGCTACATAAAATTTTTTGTATGGCTAAAACCAATCAACTTCATAAAGTAGTCAAATCGAACGAAAAGCAAATAAATTTGATCATTAAAGTAATATAATAAAACGAGTCAAAAGCTGGAAAAAAGTAGCAGCGAGTATTTAGTATATTTGGTCTTATGCTTAAAGTTCGCAAAATTTTACTGTTTTTTCTTCTTAAAAATAAGAAGGATACAATATTTATAGTTTTTTATCCTTTTCCAGCAAAATAACTACATAAAAAATCTATTTTAAAAGAAGAAATATGCTCTTAATGAAAACAACAAATAACTAAATACTTTACTTAACAGCAAAACGTTTTTAGTTTGTTTTACAAGTTAAGAAAAGAAAATTGCAAAATAAATTTAAAAACCTAGTGCAAGAGAGAATTGGAAATGGAATATAAGAAAAACTATCTCTTCCTTTACGGTAAATGGGAGACGCTTTCAAAAACTTTGTAATAATACCTGTCCAAAGTGAACTTGAACAAAGTTTTATTTTTATTTGCATGCGTTGTGGGTAACTAAAGTTAAAAATTTTTACATTTTATAGAACCTTGCTTTTCTTCATTCATTGAAAAATTCATTTTAAATGATATGAAAATTAAAAAGTTATATAGTTTTGAATTAGAACTACATCAATATGATTTTGTCCAGTTGCCTTTTTAAGGTTTAAAAATGAATTACTCTCTTATTTGTTAATATCAAAATTATTTAACTTGTGATTTTGAAACTTCATTGTATGCTGAACATCTAACATATTAAAATTTATGAAACTATATTAAAAATTTTCAGATATATATTTTCAAAAAATAATTAAAATTTTCAATATAAATGGTGTTTTTGCTAGTCAGCGTGCTAATTTCAAATAGATTTTTTGGTAACATAAAAAATTCAAAGACCTATAATAATTAAAAATTAAAATAATTATGAAGAGTTTAAAACTTAAATTAAAATAAATAAACTTCCTTTGATATTATTGAGTTAAATACCGATACTTTGACGTAATTTTGATGAAAAAAACAATTTGTTTATTTTTCCAACATGTTTCGGTCACTTCAGTAACCATCATCAGGGAAACAAAGCAAAAAATTCCTTTTTATTTTATTATTGTAGTAAATTGACTCAAAAATTTCAAAGTTCAATCAATGAAAATTGCTACTCAATAAAAAGCAGGATTGATGAAACGATTAAAATATTTTATTTAAAAATTTGTATTTTTATTACTATAATCATAGTTAAATTTCAATTCAATTTTTGCAAAAATTAATTTTTAAAAAGAAATGATAACATTGATTTTTCTATTCACAAAACTATCTCAATCTTCAAAGGTCCCTTAAAAGCTCAAGACACTTTTCTTTCTTTTTTAAATAAAGTGACATAAAAAGTTTGATAAAAAATAAACTAACAATTGCTGAGGTAGCTCAAAATAAGAATAAAATCATAATGGAACTAACAAAAATCAATAGAAAAAATCATTGACAACCTTATTTTAATTTTTTATGTGAAGATATTAATAGTATTGTTTAAAAATACAATAAACTATTAGCCAATTATTGTTTATTTAAATGATATATTTAAGGTTCTTAACAGTAAATGAAAAATATCAATCATTAAAGTTTTGTGCCCAAGTCCAGTGTGGACAGCTTTTATTAAACAATGATTAAAATTGCCTTTCTCAACTTTAAAACGAGAATATTAGAAAAGTTGAGTTTGATCTGACATCTAGTGGATGAATATATTTGTAAATAAAAAGCTTCTGCGAGTTATTTGATCGTTTAAATCTTTTTGTTTTAAAAAGTTTAAAAGATTTGAAAAGCATATTTTCAAGCTTTATTTTATTAATCATTTAGAAACAAATCTTGATAAGATAACAAAGATTTTTACACTTTGTGAATTGTATTTCACTTTTTCAATTCTTTAAACGTATTGCTTATACTAAATTTTATGAAGAATTTTGAAAACTATTTTGAAATACA
>NCKU01000733.1:0-34276 GCA_003675995.1 Dinothrombium tinctorium | reverse complement strand
TTCAATTTTTCGAACAAATCATTGGGAATCAAATGCGCTATTAATTCGTAGCTAAGTTCTGCATTGCAATCATTCTCGGGACACGTAAAAAAGTCGATTCTTTTCTCGGAAACCAAGTGTTGAATATAACCAACAATACATTCTGTGCATAAGATTACGTGATTGCACGAAAGCGATGTACAGTCATTGGCTTGAACATGGTGCAAACAAACACAGCAACGATTATTAGTAACTTTTAGCTTTTTGTTGTTATTTTCGGTAGATGAAACGGCTGTCCCCGATGTCGATGGTTCAACGATTTCGACCAAAGGATTTCTTTTTCTTTTTTCTTTTTCCATCCTCTTCCTTCGTACACGTCCCATCGTCGCCTTTTTATACACTTGTGTGTTAATTAAAAAATATTTAAAAAACCAAAAATAAGTGAGTACTCTTTGTCCAAATACAAAAGTAGAATTTGTTAAGTAATCAATTTTCATTAAGGCAAACTATTTTGCTTCACAAGCAAAGGTTACGTTTCGGAGACCATTGTCTCCTTCTTCAGACCTTAGGAAAGTGCTTCACTTGAATTTTGTGACCCTTGTTTTGCACTTGTTTACGCAAAAGAGGGTGAAATTGAACCACATGTGTAAAGCAGTAAATTCAACAAGTTTTAAATTGACGCTGTTATGTGATTTACACTTAAAACTTGTTGAATTTACTGCTTTACTCAGCTTTTCAAACGCACTTCGATCTTAGCCTTAGCTTTTAATTCTGCATTTAATTCAATCGTAGTTTTAAAGAGAGCTTTCTGCATCGACAAATTAGCGCTTTTCCATAAGCTATTGTTGAAATAATTTCATTTTTATTAATTTTGAATGTTTTCAATTGAATTGATGTTCTTTTTTTATAAATATTTAAATTCAATAATTATTTAAATTTTAAAATTCTTTGATAATAAAAAAACTTTTTAAAAAGTAATTTTTTCGTGAATTAAACATTGACTTTCATTTTGTTCGCATAGAGTTATTCTTATACAAGCTTTTATCAACGTTTTGATTAAGTATTTCTATTTAAATTTTATACTTTTTCATTCGCCAACTTATTGAATGTTTAAATTTTACGTTTAGGTGTGATTTAAACCCAGCTATTGATTAGACTTTCTCGTTTTTAAGTAATTTTTAATTAAAGCACGACGATATTTAACAATCTTCCTATCCTAAATACTGAAATAAGAATGAAATAAAGCACGAGAGCTCATCAATTGTTTGTTTTTCGAATTCTACTAATAAGTCAAAGAGAAACGAATTTATCGCCATTCTATTAAAGTAATGAGTTCTAGCGACCAAGGAGCAGAGGGCGGAGAAGAAAAGAAAAAAGAAGAGGGTGAAGAGCAGAAGACGGAGGTAATCGAAACTGCGCCGAAACCCGAAGAAGCAAAACAGGAAACAGCACAACCAGAACAACCAGCACAGTCACCATTACCCTCAGAATCACAAACCCCGGCGCCTAGTGTTCCTGTTCCACCACCTGCATCTCCACCAATTTCGCCACCAACCACATCATCTGATGAAGAAAAGTTGAAACAAGATAGCGAACGACTTAATAAAGCAATTCAAAAAATCCTCAAGTTTAAAGGACCAACTCCAATAAATGACGAAGAATACCTCTATAAGCGGCTACATTATCGCATATTCAGAGAAAAGGAGGTCGCATCAGGAACGTATTCTACATTCTACAAGTGCACAAATATAGAAAGACAAGAACATGTTGTCAAATGCACATCATTCTCTTCTCCGACTCCGTTGAAGTACAAAGAGAATGTTTTGAACACCTCTTCAAAAATATGTCGCTATTTGGGCGAAAATCCGCACCCGAACATCATCCAGTTTTATGATATATTTGCAACGCCGACCAAAGCTTATTTTTTCATGGAGCTCTTAACTGGAGGTGACCTCGAAAGTTGGATGAGAGGCAGAAGGAAAACTCTGAAGGAAGATGAAATTAGAAAATTTTGCCGGGACATCGCAGAAGCGATAAATTTTCTCTTTATTTGCGGAATTGCGCATAGAGCAATAAAACCGAATCACGGTGTTTTTACCGCTCAACGAACTTCTGTGAAGCTGGGCGGATTTGGAATGGCTACTCTTATTTGGGACTCAGTTAAATCCGCTCATATTAAACAGAAGAAGGTAGCAAGAGACGAGTGGCAACCATTCATGGCCCCAGAGACGCTTAAAAACGAATACGATCCGGTGGTTAGCGATGTTTGGAGCTTCGGTGTACTGATTATTCATTTATTGACAGGAAAACCGCCGTTCGATGCAAGAACAAAGAATGTCGAAAAGCATTGGGAAACACATTGTCGAAGGCGAGATTTTATACCGAGTCCAGAATTGAAAGATTTGATGAGCAAGATTTTCGTTGTTAACCCGAGCGAAAGAATGAACATTTCGAGCTTGCTTCATCAACCGTGGCTCAATGCTTAGTTCTCGGTTTATTTTGTTTCAAATCGAATATTTTGTTTTCTTGTTTAGAATTTAATAAATCTTAATATTGCTCAAAATTTTTATAACTCAAAGCATTGGTTTTAGACAAAACAGCTTTAGATATTGATTATACTAAATGTAAAATTATTAAATTAGCTGAGTTGCTTCGTTAATGCATCATCTTTTGTATGAAATTAAAATTAGAGGAAAATTGAAAAGAAAGCAAAAAAATTGTTTATTTTCACGTGCTGTGAAAGATGAAATTCAAAAAAATGCATAAAGTTATTCAGAGTTTGGTGCAGTTAAGATGCCAATAAAAACATAGACACCGCAATCAAATGATGAATTACAACTCACTTGCACAATGCTGCCTCCAAAACGAATTTTACTATACTATAGCATTATCTTTCATTCATTTGAGTAAAGTGTTTCTATCACACATCTGTGATAATGAAAAACAATGAAAGAAAACGAAAAAATTTAACTAGAAAATTTTAGCAGATTTTAGCTTTAACTCAAAAGTGTAGATGTTTACATTGTGAACTTCATATGATCAAAATATTGATCTTCGTCGGTTTTTGTGCATTTGTTTTTCATAACGCAATAAAAAACAAAGTAAAACAAAAATTGAAGCAAGTGTTGCAAATAAAGGCCATACATGAGAAAAATTAACAAAATTAATAAACTTAAGATCTTCATAAATTTCTTCAATTGATCTTTTCTCACATCCCCATTTAAATCGAAAGAATTTAAAATTCTCACCACAGATTTTATAAGCATAATTCATAATTCCAGTTTCAGATAATCTCATGATGCTTAGATAAAAGCAAAATTAGAAAAAAAAATTATTTTCTTTGATTTACCGATAATTATAAGCATTTCGAATTTCAATGGAGATATTTTTGCTGTAAAACATTGCGATTAAAATCTCCGCATAAGTTTTGCGAGAGATCCAAAATTTTGGTCTTGGGATTATTTTTTCTCTCGCTGCGCACATATAACCAGAGATAAATTTTGCGGCGTAATATTCGCCAATAAACACAATTGAATCATGCTTATCTTCATAGTAACTTATATTATTGATATTGTGTTCGATAAATGAGCTCCGATTAGCACGTCGTTTGATCTTTTGAAATGTCGGCGATTCTGAATGCAAAAATGCCTCCGTCAGCGGCTCATTTTGAATCATAATTATATGCTTCCACCACACATTAGCCAAATCAAGCACTGAATTCACAAAATCTGGACATTCTCTTCTCACTAAATCAGCGTGAATTGATGAAATGAAAATCATAAACAAGAATGATGCGTAAAATAATTTCAAAAGTTTTACGATTATATTAAATTTGCGTTTGTTCGACATTTTTGATTTTAGCCGCACCACATTTGGATCATCCTCGTTGATTTTATCAATTTTTTTCTGAAAACTTACGAGCAAGCAATATGAAAGAAAAATTGAAATCCATACGCTGACGGGAAATGTAGTGAATATGCAATCTGCTAAATTGATGTACTTGAATGAGGGATGAACAGTGGAGAAAAACACTCCTTGTAGTGAAGTGGTAACTGGGCTGATCGGCAACTCATGATAATGGTTAATGTTACGTGGAAAGCAAAAAATGTCAATTTCCTATTTAAAATTAATTCTTCTCAATAAGATAAAGCAAATCACGAATTTAACTTACATTTCTTTGTAGCATTTCTCCAATCTCATGGTATCCATTCTTCATTGGCTCAACAAAGCTTACACTAAACGAATATTAATTGTAAGGAGAGATCATTTCAAAAGAGAGTTGATTTATACTTAAATTTGTCTGTTAAACAAAAATCGTTTAACTTTTCACCAAAAATTCCTTTCAATCGGTTTGTTGGTTGTGCGAATACCACAAAACCTGGTATCTTTTCAAAAGAAAGCATCGGTCATTAAAGTGAATTGATAATTTAACTTTACATTTACTGATGCAGCTTTGATATTAGAGGGCGAACTCATTTGTTGATTCATTTTATAAGATCAAACTTCTAAAAAAAATTAATTTTAAAATTCAAAATATTATTTTGCCAAAAGTTAAAGAAATTATTATTTCTTACCTTAAAACTATTTCGCTTTGTATTATAAATTCAATACAACGAGCAAATTTAGAATGAGAATAAAACTTACTTAAATAATGAATGTCGATGTCGATTTGTTTCAACTCTTAATTTTGTGTGGTTCTATTTTATCCGCTTAATCATGTCGTTAAGCATTTTAAATAGATTGAGAAAACGATCTGTTGAGGGAAAAATTGCGAACTTCTATTATGTTTAATGTTTTTTTTTTCTTCTATTTTAAATGGTTTTGAACATTATCAAAGAAGAGAAATATCATTTCGATAATTTTTGAACAAGAAATGGAACTTACATCATGTGAAGCGAATTTTAAAATAACTGTAAACCCAGTAAAAAATGAAGTTTTAAAAATACGATTAAAATTGAACTTCATCGTGTTTTCGACTTTGAAAAATATTATGCATTAGTTTCTCTTGAAATCGATGCATATAAATTACATTTTATTCTTGTTTTTAGTAAGCGAGTGAATCGTAATTCACAACAGTTAAATGCACTTTTACGTATTTAAAATTTAAATTTATTTATTGAAAAAATTTCTTAAAATGTTTCACAACCTGTTTTTGAAATGAAAAATTTATGTTAAAGTACTTGCGTATGATAAAGTACTCTTATGTCTATAAAAATCTTTCACTTAAAACATGCTTTACTGCAAAGCAACAAATTGAAAGATTTTTCTGTAAACAAGTTTACATTATGTTAAAGTTTGTGAAACATTATTAAGCAAAATATTAATTCTAGCAAGGAATCTGCTTTTTTATGCCCACTCCCGATTTCAGTGAAACTTGGTATGCAGAAAGAACTTCATGTGTGTATTTAGTTACCCCTAATAGATGCGAATTTTCAACAAAAAAAAAATATTTTTTGACGAAAACACAAATAATGACAGATTGAAAGTAGAGGTTAAGTTTGCGATCGAGCTCATCTTGTAATGATCACCTTTGTGCAAGTTCAGCTTGGACATGTTTTATATCTTTAGAATAGTTGCTTTTTTGACTCTTGAAACACCCGGAAATAGATTTTACGTGTCAAAATACATCTACATAGGTACATTTGAACATTTAAAGTTCTAGTTAAACCAAATTAGGCAAAAAATGTTTGAAATTTTAGAACTTTGGCCTTAATCTTAAGAACGGTTCATTTTAAACATCTAAAACCTTCAAAAATGAACTTTAAGGGTCCGGTTTCGCCTTATAAGGTACACTTGAAACAATTCTGAGGTGGGCCATTTCGTTCACTTCGATTTATGATTTTCATGTTGAGAGCAGTCAAAACACAAAAATATTTAAATAAAATTACAAGAGAGCAATGAACTTATTTTTTATTTTCACTTCCTATTGTTAAATCATTTTACAAACTTATTTTTAAAAATGAGTAAAATTTTTTAAGTAAAGTTAAAATTTAGCCATTAATTTATATCAATGCAAATTTATGTCCACTAAATTCACTTAAAAAGTAATAAATTCTAAATTCTTAAATTTATTTAAAGTAGAACAATTTTACGATGTTTTTCTAATTTTTATGCATATTTAACAAGTTTTCAAATCTTTGCATTTGCTTGTAAATTTTAAACTTTAGTTTAGTAAGTTTTAGAATTTATTCAAATGTTTTTTCTTATATTTCTCAGAACGCTTGAAGCCTTCTTTTGCAGGCTTCATCACACTTTTTGGTCTCAAACACTTCTAAACAAATGTATTAACTATGACCGAAAGTAGCATAAGCCATTTTCTAAACGCTTTGCTCTTTTCGAATTTACAGAAATTTGCGGTTATGAATTCAATAATCTAATGTTCAGTAGCTCTTTATCTTAAGTGATGTGAAGAAAAGTGAATAGACGAAAAAATGAAATCTTTCGAAAAAAAATTTTCACTGAAAAAATTAGAACATTGCACCGGATAAAAGGTCAAAAAAGAATATTTTACAAAGATTTGCTCACAAAGGCTTATGTAGAAGTAAAAGAAGCAGCAACGCTTATTAATAATTTAATTAACAAATTAATTAAATAACTCAACTGAATTTAAAATATAGGAACTATTGAGGCCGTTAGTTTAGTAAAAGCGAACTGTTCTGGCTAATTCAGATGTTTTTAACAATAGAAAAATTTATAAAAAGCATTTAAAAGGTTATTGGCACTGAAATATGCACAATTTTTGGTAATATTGATAAGACAATCAAATGGTTTTTTCACACAAGTGTTGAGAACAGTTGTGCATTGAAACAAAGTGAAATGTTTTTTTTTCTTCCACTTGTGAATAAAAATTTGCAAATAAAAACTCTGAGTTAAAATCGTTTCATCTCAGTAAGAACCAAATGAACACTGTAATAATGACGTTTTTGAAAACATTTCGTAGTTTATTCTTTTGCTTGTTCTTGGTTAATTTAACTCATGCTGTAATTTAATAAATAATTTAAATTTTACAATTAAATTATTTTTGTATCTGTAAATAAAGGAGATCATTACGAGAGTGGCTGCTTGTTCAACGCTCGATGGTAAAGTAGGACGATGCGTTCGCCGAAGCGCAGCTTGCCGAACAGTCGCGAAGGGAGATGAGTTGAACAAATGCTTTCCTCGGTCTCGGCTATGCTGTCCGACCGATGCAAAAGAAACAGCTTTTCCGCCACCACAACCAGGTTCAAGTGATATCAGTTTTCATTCGATTTTTCATTGTATTTTTATTTTGAGGATGCGGAAAAACGGATGATCTACATTACATTGTGGGAGGCGTTGAAGCAAAACCTCATCAATTTCCGTGGATGGCAGGACTTTTTCAAAAATCCGGTCAAAATTCCCGAAATTTCTTCTGTGGCGGAAGTTTGATCTATGATCAATGGGTTCTCACTGCTGCGCATTGTGTTGTTCGTTCAGGAGGTATTTTGGAGCCTAATGAAATTACAGTTAATCTAGGAGGACACGAGATTCGAAAGGACGGCAAAAATTATGCTGTTTCAAAAATTATTCCGCATGAAAATTACCGTCCCTGGCGGCATTATCACGATATAGCGTTAATAAAGTTAGCCGAAAAGGTCACTTTTGACGATAATGTTTCAGCGGTTTGCCTACCAACACTTGAAATGGATAAAATTAATTATGATGACCAGTCAGTTATGCTAATGGGTTGGGGCACAACATCGTATGGAGGAGAGTTACCCAAAAAACTGCGAACTACTCAAGTGCCGATTGTATCCAACGAAGAATGCCACAAAAGCTATGCTGGGAGTGTAGCCGGTTCTTTTATGTTTCCGGAAGGCATAAATCACAATTTTATTTGCGCCGGTCTACCTGAAGGCGGCAAGGATTCATGTCAAGTAAAATTTTTTCTATCAAAGAGTTAAGTCAATTCATTTTAAATTAAGGGCGATTCTGGAGGTCCAATGATTTATAAATCTGGCGGAACTGAACCAGCTTATCAGTTGGGTGTGGTATCGTTTGGCAAAGAATGTGCAAAACCAGGCTTCCCTGGTGTTTACACGCGAGTAACATATCACTTAAAATGGATCGGAACTCGCATACGAGACAATTAGATTTCATTTTTAGATTAAAAATGGGAATAAAGTGCATCGCAAAATTCATTAATAATCTGATGTGAGCGATTCAAATTTTGAATAAAAAATTTTAAAAAAAATTATCGCAGAGAAATGAGCAGAAGCTAATGAGCTTGATATTGTCGCATGAGGAAGACTAACGCATTCGCGAGCAAATGAAAGAAGAATGAATGAGAATGAATGCCTATCGTGCTCGCTTTCAAATTGTTCTTTTGTTTAACACAAAAGCTGAAAGCGCGAAAATATGCACAATTAGTGAATGAATTTATGAAGTTTTTTTTTCGCGCAGAGAATTTGTTCTAAATGAAAAACGCATTATTTATGAATAAAGCCGCATTCAAAATGAGAGTGGAGTTGTTGTTAACGAAAAAATTAAATAGTTGGCAAGCGTCGCGAGTATCGCATAAAAATGCGATTTTTGTCGCTTTCAACGCATGAAGGTAAAAAATTAAATTTACTTTTTGATTAATTTCAAAATTATGTTTAATTTGACAAACGAAGAATAAGGTTAGCGAAAGAATTCAGCTTTCGCTTCTTCGCTGCACACTGTTTTAAATGAATTAAATTCAAGTTCAGACCATAAAAACAAACTAAATTTAGTCTCGCATTATTCACAAAATCAACGCTTTACTAAACATTTGATGTATTCTCTGTCACTTTATTAGACGTATTTATGTGTATGAATTCTTCTTTTAAAAAATTGAAAACAAAAAGAATTTTGTTTGCGAATGATCAAAATGAATATGAAAAAGATGAATTGATGAAGGCACAGAGCGAAAAGATGCAGCATCAAAGCGGCAGAAGTAGCAGCAGCAGCATCGATATCCACCCTCATCTCACGAACTCGCGTGTACGCGATGTGTAACATCATCGCTTGTACATTTTCAAACGCATCCCGAAAGCAAACGGATCATATATGGTCGTAACTCGTCGTAATGCACTATATTTAAAGTGACGCCCCAACATTTACGCGAAAGTAATCCGCTTTTGCGAAAACCGAGTAAAGTTCTGCTTTAAAGCGATTTTTGTATATTTCACAGTTTCGCTTCTTTTCGTGTTCGACTTCATCGAAACTTCACGTTATTGTTTATTTAATTTTTTCACTTTCTATCAAGGCTTAAAATCAAAGTGAGAACTTGCTTTTATTTTCTTAGTTATCAGTTTTTCAGATTTCACAAATCTCAAATTTTAATTTTCATCATTTGGTTCTTTTTTAAATTAAAGTTAAGTTTCAACGATGGAGGCGATCAAGAAGAAGATGGCTGCTTTGAAAATCGAAAAGGATAACGCGTTAGACAGGGCAGAGACAGCTGAATCTCAACTGCGAGATGCTAATTTGCGAGTGGAAAAGGTTGAGATGGACGCTGTCCATATACAGCATTTGTAATTCTTCGTTCATTAGGCAAATGAAGAAGTACTCGCGCTGCAGAAGAAGTTAGAGTTGATCGAAAAAGAATTGGTTGACTCGCAAAAAGAATTGGAGAGCACGAATGCGAAATTGGATGAAAAAGAGAAATCTTTGGCTGCTGTGAGTTTGATTATTAAACATTTAGCTTTGATTCAATTTTATTGTTGAATAGGCTGAAAGTGAACTCGCTGCTCTTAACCGCAGAGTACAACAATTGGTCGAAGATCTTGAAAAATCGGAAGAAAAAACTAAAGTGGCGATAACGAAAATGGAGCAAGCATCGGCAGCCGCCGACGAAAGTGAACGGTAAATTGATCGAAACAATTTGAAAAAAATATTAAAATTATGAATATTTGAAAGGATGAGGAAAATGTTGGAGCACAGAAGTGTGATGGACAGTGAGCGATTTAAATCATTGGAGGCGCAGTTGAAAGAAGCCAGAAATGCTGCCGAAGACGCTGATAGAAAATACGACGAGGTTAGTTTGAGCAAGCAACAAAATTTTCTATTTATATCCAAAAAGAGTTTTTATATCTCAAAGCTCTATCAAGTGATCAGCGAATTGTTTTTTTAACCGATTGCGATTATTCATTTGAACAGGTCGCTCGTAAATTAGCAATGGTTGAGGATGACTTGGAAAGAGCCGAAGAACGAGCGCAAACTGGTGAAATGTATGTAAAAATTGCCTTTCGAAGAGTTTTACGTAAAATTTGTTCACAGCAAAATCCTAGAACTTGAAGAGGAGCTAAAAGTTGTTGGTAACAACGTGAAGTCGCTCGAAGTCAGCGAAGAGAAGGTATTATGCAATGCATAGACTCTGTTGTGCTGTTTATTTTTGGCTGCGTTTATTTTTCTCACGTATTAATTTGTGCGTGTGTCAAATGCTACGCTTTTTTTCAAAGCAGTGATCTTCTCGGTTTCGATCACTGTAAAAATAATCTCACTTTTCGCTAACGCTAAAATCAATTTTTGTTTTATCAGCTGCTATTTTAAAAATTTAACAGTGAAATAAGTGTTTTCTCAACAAAGTAATTCAAACACAATTTACGCAAAAAAATTTGAGCTCAAATGAAAAGCAGAATGAAATTTTTAGGACAGGGTCGTGTTTGTTGAACATGTTCATCCGCAGTTTTCAACGAAAAGTGTTTCTCGAGAGCACTATTTAAGTAGACGTAAATGAATGTAGTGGTTAAAGAAGTTAACGAAACGCTGGTATTTTCGGTTTACGCATTTTTTGGCAAGCATCCGATATTCAATATTTTAGGCAGTTTCACTGAAAGAATAGTTTGAAATAGATTTAGAAATGAAGAAAGAGTGTAAAGAATTGCTTAGTATAGCGAGCTTCTCAGCTTTCAACTGTATATCGAAGCACAACCAAAATTGAATTGCGACAACAACAAAAGCAACAATTTTTTCATTCTTGCTTTGAAATCATTGCTCACTTTGCTATTTCATCGTTAACAAATGCATTTAATTGCGATGTTTTGTGATGTTTTGCTTAAGTCTACTCTTGCGTGATCAAAATAATCGAGATCAAAAGATTGAATTTAAATTTTATGAACAATATTTGGATGTCACCATATTAGGCGATGCAAAGAGAAGATGCATATGAACAGCAAATTCGTGAAATAAGCGCTCAGTTGAAAGCGGTAAGTTTTGCCGATTCAAACTACATTTTGTTTTATTTTGCAGTCGTTACAAAGACAAGAAGATTATGAAATGACTATTCGACAATTGACAACCCGTTTACAAGAGGTTAGATTTGTAGAGAGGTCCACCTTTTTAGAGCTTCACCCACTGTTCAATTCCATAGCTAGCACTCTGGACCCATCCACGGAGTAGATGAAGTAGTTTAGAAGTAGATTCGCTTAGAAATTGATTATCTAGTAGTTGTAACTTGATTTGTTTGCTTAGTTCATTTCACATAATTTCGATTGCAGTGTCTAATCTTTTTTTCAAAATTGTCATCAATTTAGGCAGAAGCTAGAGCAGAATTTGCTGAGAGAGCAGTGATGAAATTGCAAAAGGAAGTCGACCGCCTGGAGGGTGAGTGAAGTAAACAAGCGAGTAAAACACTGAGAAAATTGCGCTTTCGTAGATGAATGGGCAAGCGAGAAGGAGAAATCGAAAGCGATCACCGAAGAGATGGATCAAACGTTCGCCGAATTGACGGGCTATTAAGACTAAAGCGAAAGTGAACACACAGCAAATTGGTTGTCAACAAACCACCACTCATTTGTTTGAAAATTACAAAAAGCAAATGTGTTCAAGCGAAGTTTTCCTTTTGAAACTTTAAAACCGTAAAATTTGTTTTTTGTAATAACACAACAATAGTGTGATGAACAAATGATTTTGTGAAAAACACGCATCGAGTCATTTTCGAACTAATTCACGCTATTAATTCAAATTAATTGTTTGTTTTAAACAAAATTTCAAATTTTAAATAAATGTGTGTTTGAGCTTACGTCGCTCTTTATTTGAGTGCTTTCAATGGTGTAAAACATAGAAGATCGCCATGAGTGTCATTGTTGTGATGAAAATGAGAGAAAAAACAATGCGTTCACTGTTGTCAGTATTGCAACTACTTTTACAATTTGCATTTCACCACTGATAGTTGTCGATATTTCAAACATTTGAAAAAATTTTAGGTTTTAGCCTCAAAGTTGATCTTTTTCATTGCTAACGTGTTGATCGATTGCGAGGAGTCCGCCGAAAAGAGTCCAAAATTTTGCAGTTAAAAGCAGAGGAAATGTTACTCTAGCAAACATTAGAAAAGAAGATGCGGTGAAAAATCAAATAATGAACTGAGGAATCATTTCGACGTGAATGAATTGTAATTTCTTTTAGCTAAAAAATGAGTAAAAAACTTTTTGATTCATAAGAATTTGACCAACTTAAATCATTTTTTTTCGCAACAATTAGCCAACATTATTCAACTAACTTCATTAAGTGAAGTAAATACTCACTAAATTGAGTGATTATTATTCACTTGGTAGAATCTAAAACTTCTGTTTTAAGTTGCTATCTAATAATTTTTTAAAAGCAAATATGGCAAACCATGGGATGACATTTGCTTTTAACGCTGATATCAAACGCCTCGACCAATTTTTTTGGTTTGTTTTTATTTAGATATTTGAGTTATTTGTGAGATGTTTTTATTTATAGTGTGCTTCATTTAGAGATAAGCACAAAAAGTTTTGTAACATTAAAAAAACAGCTATTTGCCAATTTTCGGTAGAATGTTGATTCATTTTGACGAAAATTGGTTAAGGCATTTGGCGATAGCATTAAAAACGAATTTCATCACATTGTATTTAAATATAAAGTTAGCTGATGAATATAACTGCACGCGCATTTTTTTTCTATGAAAACAAGCCATTTTTTAGCTGACATAAAGAACAACTTGTAGATAAAGTTTTATTGAATTCCAGCCGGCATCATTCAGAGCAAGGAAAAGGAAAAATTTCAATTGAGTCAATTGAATGGATTTATCAAAAGTGGTGTGTATTATAATCTGTATTTACATTGTTGGATAAACCCTTTCTTAATAAATCTATTCTGCTTTTTGATTAAAAGCGGTAATAGGCTAAAAAAGAATATTTAAACATTTTTTGAATCAAAAATTTTTTATCGCAACTTTTTGCGGGACGCTTTTTTGTTTGTCGGATATCGAATGCAGTGAAAATTACTTTCGATTGTCGAAACTTTTTAGTTCGAAACGATAGTACTTTTCAAAAACTATTTTATGAAAATATTTTGAAATTTTCAATCGAATAAGGTAAATTTTTGCGAAACACTTAATTTTAAAGTTTGCACACGAATAACTTGCTTCACGTTCAATGTTTGCACCTAGGACGGGGTAATTCTTAATTTGCTCATCTAATTTATATTTTCATGCTAAATTTATTAAAATAGGAACTATTCAATAAAACAACTTTTCCCCTTAATAATTTTATATTTGTCTTGATGCTTTTGTGTTATTTTTATGAATTTTTGTTAAAATAACTCAAACGAAGCAAGAAAATTTTAACCGATTTTTTAACCGATTTCGGTAATTTTTTGAACCAATTAACCAACCGAAAACGCAACTTCTTTAACCGCAAAATCCGAACCTTAATAATTATCAATATTGCGAATATGCTGCTATTTGCATATTTTATTTCGTAAAATTGCAATTTTGAACTGTGGACGCATAAAGCAAAGCAACAAAATGAAGTTTCAAAGTGAGCGCGCTTTGAACGCTTCAAAAGCAGCGACGAATGCGGCGAATGAGAGCGAGACACACGACTCGCGTTTAAGTGACCGCAATGTGGGAAGATACCGTCTTAATTTTGTTCATTTCGGTATTCACCGCTTTATTGGGTGAAGGTTTGTTCAAATGCACACATTGCTTTGTTCTAAATCGGTCTCTTGCAGCGTTGACTTGGCTTATGGTTTACAGAACCGAAAAGTACAAAAAACTCAAAGCTGAGGTCGAACGGCAGTGCAAACGACGTGAGTGCCGATCTTTTCGTGTTTGCTTATAACTTGCATTTATTTCGTTATTCATCAAACAGTAGAGAAAAAGAAAGAATTGGTCGGCGATACCAATGATAAGCAGCAAAAGAAGAAACTCGAACGCGAGGAGGAAAAACTCAAGAATCATAATCGCGATCTATCGTTGGTGAAAATGAAATCAATGTTCGCAATTGGTTTAGCCTTCACCGCTCTCCTTTCAATGTTTAACTCAATGTATGTCGTACCATTTGATTCTCTCGACTACAATAAATTCCAATTTCGTTTTTCACGCAGATTTGATGGTCGTGTAGTCGCCAAGCTTCCATTCGTACCGTTAACCTTTATTCAAGGATTATCGCATCGAAATTTACCTGGCGAAGATTATACCGATTGTTCGTTTATCTTCCTTTACATATTATGCACAATGTCGATTCGGCAAAATATACAAAAATTGCTCGGATTCGCTCCTTCGCGTGCTGCGAGCAAACAAACTGGCAACATTTTTGGACCTGTAAATACTACGAGATAATAGTTAATTTGATTTAGACCAATTCCAAGTGTATATTCTTTCCACATCGCTCCATTTCTCCGTTGTTATAAATTATGCGATTGATTTAATCGTTACTTATAGTTTTTTAGTTTACAATATTAGAAATTATTAACAAATATTTACATGATTGCATTTTAGAAAAAAAAAATTCTTGATTACAATATTAAGGATTCGCGCACTTCTTCATTTATAAACAATCGCTTCCAACCGAAACGCGTTAAATCTAAAGAAACATATTCGTGATCTAAAATAAGTTCCATTATAGCACGACCGACGGCTGGCGCCATTTGAACACCATTACCACCAAAACCGGTGGCCCAGTATATATTATTGTAGTAGGGATGCGCTCCAATCACTGGACTTTGGTCGAATGTATTATAATCATAGTATCCTGCCCACGCTCCGACAATCTTCGGTTTTTCAAAACCTTTAACACGACGAGTTAATACCGGTTGAATTGCTTTATCAAAATAACTGTAATCGACTTCTAAATTACTTGAGTCTGGTTCTTCATCCTACAACAGGCTAAAATTTTAACTTACTGAGGAGAAAAGTTTTTGTTTACCTCGCTTGGTGATTTTCCAGCAAGATAATTACCGCCGAGGCCATCACGTCTACAAAATACACCACTGGGATCGACTAGATAAGGAAAATTGATACCAGGTCCATCAATGCAATTGAAAGCATATACATATCGCTTCCTGAAACGAACTGAAGTTATGATTAGTTTTAAATTTTCATTTCAAACCTTGGTTCAATGGGTAATGGCACAGAGCGGTAACCATCGGTTTCTCCAATCCGCAACATTTCAGCCATCTCTTGAGACCAAGCTCCAGCTGCTATCACGGCAATTGCAAATTGAATTTGCTTTAATTCCCCTTTAGCTGTTTTCACTATTAGATGATTACATTCTTCTAGAGGTTGGTCCACTTCATCGAGCTTTCCTAAACTTGGGAGAGGTTGACGGACATTAAAATCGACAAGTTCTCCTGCAACATAATGTGTGCCTAAAAATTCCGCTTTTCCTTTAAGCGCGATAAGTAAATTGCGCGGGTTAAACCATCCTTCATTTTGCAAGCCATAAGCACCAATTATAATATCTTCGGTATTTAACCAAGGAAAGCGTGTGTTAAGTTCTTGTGCATTGTAAACTTCTGCAAATACACCCAATTCGGTTTGCAATTGGTGATGCATAAGTAAGTCTTCACTATTACGTTCATTTCCCAAGAATAAATACCCTTGTGGTTGAAATTCAATGTCAGGCGGTTCGTAATCGAGCACGCTTAAGTAATGCCGATAATTTCGGAAAAAATCCGCGCTAAATGTTGACATTCTGATGTTTTCGTATAAAGAAAATTGTTGTCTCATTCCTCCCAAAGACAAGCTTGTTGCTGCATGTGTGTACTATGTAAAATAAGAGGCGAAATTAGATTGAGCATTAGTGTGAGGCTAGTTATCAATTTCTAAATTATTCGAACAGATCATTTCTCATTTTTGGAAAAATAAACAGCAACAATTGAAAAACAAATCTTGAATGTAATGAAACAATGTAACGAAAGAATAATGATTATTTTAGTTTAACTGTTCAAACTTTTCGTGATTTTTGAAACTACGAAAGCTTTTTAAACTAACAAGCTACAAATGAATTTCGTATTTCAAGATGAAAATAGACCGACCTCAGGATCTTTCTCAACGACGCACAAAGAGAAACCTTCGGGTGCTCTTTGCTTTAAGAAGTAAGCGATGGACGAACCGATAATGCCACCGCCAATGACGACGATATCGACCGCTTCGGGCACAATGTTACGCATATGGTCGTCGGATACCGCTTCGGGCAGATGTTTGCGGGCACGCCAAGGCTCTATCTCCACGAATTTCGAGTATCGATACTTGTAACCCTTCATCACAAAGTTCGGATTCGATTCGCTTTTCATCTTCTCTCTCAACTCGACGCAATCCATTTTCATGATCTCGTCGCGTTGCTTCACACTGTGATCGCTGCAGAATCGTCTCGTCGCGGCCGCGAGCAGAGCAGTGTGCGTTTGCCGCGCGTCGAGCAGCGGCCGCACAAATCGAACGCAAACCGACATTTTGCAGACGACTTTTGAACGAAACGCGGAACGCAATCGTGTTTCGCGAAAGCGCACGTTCAGTGACAGCAGATGACGCGACAGAGGCGGCGGGCGGCGGCCGCAAACCGGAACGAAGAGACGGCGGCTGGCGGCGAGGCGAGAGCGACTGCGCAGTGCGCGAAGGGTCAATGAAAGAGCTGCCGTTTGGAAGAGTCGAATTTGAATCGAAGCGAGAATCGAGTGAATGGAAAGCCGAGCAAACGTCGCTTTCGTGGTGTCGACGCAAACGATCGCCATTTTATAACCAAAAAGCGATCGCGTTTTTTTTTTCTGCGAACACTGAATTCGTTTCGAAACTAATTGCATAACGCTCGTTTTTCGTTCACTTTTCTTTTTGTGCTTTTTTCGAGAAACTATTGTTTTCACGAACACTGCGTTCGGTTTAAGTGTGCATTCAAAACAAAGACCGCTTCGAACGAACGGCGGACGAACGAAAGCGTTTTCGTGGAACGAATACCAACGATTCATTGTTTTTCCGAAAAAAGACATTTGCGGTTTCAATATACGAGAAAAGCAAAGGTTGTTTACAATTTCCTTTCTTTACTGGTGTGCGAAACCAATGCGAAGAAAGTGACGTTATTTTCAAGTGAAGTGCGAATTGACCGATTTTCTAATTTTTTTGTCCACTGTTTTCAACGCGCTTTTTTCGCTGATACTAAACAAATCGAATACCGGTCATTTGTGTGCCCATTAATATTTAACTCACTGAAAAAGCGACAAAATAATTAGTGGACGGCGCTTTGTCCTCTTATTTTCTCGCTATTTTTCGCGTTTCGCAAAAAATAATTTAAGCAACAAACGTGTGTTTTTTCGGTTCAAAATATAATCATTGCATAAATATTTTCAGGCACACAACAAACTGTTATTTGAAAAATCAAATCGAGGGGCGAAAAGGTGAATACACAACGAATTTCATCGTGAAGCGAGTTCGGGTCGTAAAACCTGAGGTAAGGATACATTTCAAATCTCAGCTGAATTATTTTCATTTTGTAGCTTTTGGTTTGTTTTAATGCCAATCATTTCATTATTTTGGCGACGCTCGCATTCGAGTGCTCGTTGTTTTTATATTTCTTTCCTTTTAAAAAGCAAAAGCGAAAATTTAGAGAATCGAATAGATTCGTATCAATGAGTCATTTACAAGAATGTAAATGCAAATTGAAAGAATTGCAAAGTGTGTTGAACACCCATAAAGCTGAAACGTATCGCGGGTGTCGTAAAAGTGCGCATTTAATTTCGAATTAGTTGTCCGCACATTTCTTTTTACACACAGTTCAATTCATTCTCATTTATTCTTAACTTAAAATGATGAGTGAAACGCGTTTTTTCGTTGAGGAAATGGTTATTTTTTAAAATGAAATTAAAATAGCATTTAATTTATGAATATAACAAGAATTAAGCTTTTGATTAATGCTGTTTTTGTCTGAAAGTGTGCGTTTACGTTTAAAATGACCTTTTTTGTCGGCGAAAAGGTCAATATTTATTCCTTTCCTTCTGCCTTTTTCTCGCCGATTGTTTGTAACGCCGAAACGCGTGGTTTGACACAAGAGCGAAACAACGCAGTTATCTTTGCTTTAACTCTTATTTGCTCTGATTTTTGATCATTGCGTAATTCATTGATTATTTCTTGCGACAGGGAGAAGCAAAGCTTCCTCGGGACAAGCTTTGTATTCACACATTGCGTAACTTGTCATCAGCATGTCCACAGTTTCAGGACTTGCTTCGAAAGGGGAAAAAGGATCAAAACAAAAATACAGCGCATTAAATATTAATAATCTCTACAAAGGAAAAAGTCTTGAGAATCCAAAGACAACAGGTAAGCTTTTGAGTTCCCAATTTAATCATATTAACAGATTTAACGATTTAGTCGCTCCCAAACATGGTCTTCAAACATTGGGCAAAGTTGGCGCCGGGCGCCGTATTCCTCCACCCGCTAATTTACCAAGCTTAAAAAGTGAAAACGCCGGCAACAATCCATCGATTAATTTAGTTCCTTCTGGTGGTCAAGGATGGGTGAAAGAAAAAGAAGAGAACGCTACTTCGATTCCAGTTTCGTCAAATTCGTTAACTACTCAAAGAATACCTTCTCCAAAATTAACTTCAAATCAAGAGACCACAGTGTCTATGGCAACAAACACAACTTTAACAGTATCACCATCAGTAGCATCAAATGCCAATGTAATTGCAACAGGCGCGGCTTCGGCTGCTTTGTCAAAAACATGGAGCAGTGTGACTCATTCCCAAGAGGAAGATGGTCACGGAAAGAACTTCTTAGCCCATCAGTCGCCGTTTTTTCCTCAGGAGTTCCCCAAATTGGATGGTGGCGCTGTCCAAGAAGGCGAAATGCCGAAACAAAATGTAGACTCTTCTTATGGACCAGGTCCGAGTTTGCGTCCACAAACAGAAGGAAGCTGGACCCGTGGTACAGCCACTCAACAGCAACAACAGTATTCAGGAAACCAACAAGTGAGCAATGGCAGCGGCGTAAACGGTCAACAATCTGTTTCTCCACCGGAATCGGACTTATCGGGTGTACCACGTGGTTACCAGCCTTCTATGACAACAGTGATACCAGTGCCACCGAGAGGTCCTGTGCCGGCTAATATACCAATAATGAGTAGTGGAGGAGTTGCAGGCCCTCCGAACTTATTACCAACGGGTCACGCTCCTATCTTACCCATGTCTCCGCAATATCGACCTATGGTTTCTCCTTATGTAAGCATTCTGCGGATAAGTTTAGTTTTCAACAACGTTTTGATTGCAGATTTATAATCGGAATAGCGGATATCAAGCGGGATACCCTTCATCGCCGCAGATGCAAAATTATCCCGGTTCCATGCCTCAGCGCCCAACTTATCCGTATTCAGAATCAAGGTACTCAGATTGTCATGTCCGCATTCCACACACCCCTCAATACGAGAGTCGATCATAAGAGAGGCTCGGTAGCTTAGTGGTTAAAACACTTGTCTTGCTAGAGAACCTGTGTTCGAGTCCCAGGATTGTCCGCCTCTCTTTACCACTCTCAGACGTTTAATAAGTCAACAATATGATGAAACAAACACATGCAGACTTTCTCCAACGAGCATGTTGACGAAACTTTTCACTACCCACTGATAAAAGTTTCTGATTGTTGATTTCTTTTTTCCAAATTGTGAATTTATTACGTAACTTTTTTATGATTTCATAGGGTTCGACAACAACAATTAAGAACTCCAGAAGAAGAAGGGAGCTATCAAAGGCCTACACCGCCGATTTTAAGCGACAAAGATCTCAGAGGATTCGATGAAATTTTAGAGAATGAAACATACGACGAATGGGCAGTTGCGAATGCGGAGATAGATTACAACGCGAAATTAGTGTTTAGTGATGATGAAGAAAATGGAGTTTCAAAGGATGAATCTAAAATTTTAAAGGAAGAAAAGAGCAACGTTTCGCAAAAGGAACGAACGAAAAATGAGAGAGATTTATCAGAAAAAGAAAGTGATAAGGTAATTGTGCTGTGTTATTTTGCGCATTGTTATATCAAACGCTGGCTGTTAAGTTGTGAACGCTGAATCGCTTCGTGACTAATTCAAACAGATGGGATGTTATGGGTTGGGCTTTTCATAAGGCTGGCATACTTCATAAAAGATGGCGTTTAGTTATATATAAAATGCAAGCGAACCGAAAATTGCCTTTGTGAACCACCTTTTTCTCATCGAATGACCTTTTGTAACCTCTTCCTTTTGCATATTCACAAAAGCAAGTCGAGAAATTTGATTACTTGAAAGCTATGCGTAACTCTTCGAGCTTTTGCATTTTACATCTTATGCGCTTGTTTACTCTCCACTTTTTTGCGACTAAACTGCACATTCTTTCATCTAATTAGGAGGAAAGGCCCAAATATAGACCACCACAACAACAATGGCAAGGTTCGACGTCGTCAAGACATTATGATTATCGTGGATCGGCAAGCAGTAGTCATACAACTCCTATTCCGTTCAATAATGCACCTACCACTACTGGTTTCACACCACCGTCTTTACGAACTCGATCAGATTTGCCAGATGAAGACGAATTGTGGAGACAACGAAGTCGGCAACATTCAGACGAAATGACAGCTGCAGTTGCAAGAGCGCGGCAGAGACGCGAAGAAGAAGAGAAAAAGTTCGAGCAGAGTAGGCAAGCGGCGCAGGAAAAGGCTAAAGCATTAGAAGAAAAAGCAAAAAATAATGCCGATAAAGATAAATCGGACATTGTTGAGTCTGATGACTCGAAAGACCGTAAAAGTAAAGAAATTCGAGACGATAAGCAAGCTAAAGATTTCCGTAATATCGCTGCAAACTTCAACTCCGGTAGCGGATTTGCAAACAAACAGTTCCCAAAGAACATGCCTCCAAGGTTTCAAAAACTTCAACAGCAACAAATGCAACTACAACAACAACAACAACAACAGCAACAACAACAACCACTGCCGAACAATGTGACCAATTTTGCTCCAATAAATCGTTATGAACATCAACTAGTCTCAAATTCCAGAGCAACTTATGAAAATGCTGGTTATAGTGATTTTAAAACTCACCCCGGATTTAGTAAAATGAATGAAAGTCAAAGCGCTGATAATTTTGAGGCAATGGAAGCCCAGTGGCGAGAAAGGCAAAAGAATTTGCAAGACAATTGGCGCTTGCAAAAAGACTCGACAATATCAAGATCTGAATCTCTTAGAAGTGGAAGAAGCTCCTCAGAAGAAATTGGAACGCAATTGGTGCGTGTTCAGAGTCGGAATGCACAACATAGCGATGAAAACAGGAATGAACGCAGTGATAATTTTTTCACTAATGTTCAGAGACCTGATAGTCGAAGCAGCTTTTCAAGTCGGGAAGAGAATCGAAGCAAATTTGACGAAAATAAGCCATCTTTTGAAAGGCAAGAAAGCTCACAAAGTTCGCAATCCGATAAACGTAGTTCTTCTTCTCGTGATGATAAATCAAAGAAGTATGAACGGTTGGATTGGGCATCCGAATGTGATAATGTTTCTATTGCTAGTAGTAATAGTAGTACTCACTTTGGTTCTATGAAAAAAGATTGGCATCGTCCTGTTCCTATTACACAAAAGCAACTTAACGCTGTGTCGGAACCCGTAAAAAAGAATTTAACAACATTAAGGAAAGAAGAATCAAAAAAAGAGAAAACTGATCAAGAAATTTACGATCAAGAAAGAATTCAGAGTAGTGAAGAAAAAAGTGTTTCACAATCAGCAGCTTCTGAAGACATGAAGAATTCCAATGTGCAGATAAATAAGGTTGAAACAAAGGAATTAACTAGTGTGACCACTGATAATAAAGACTTGCAGCTGCCTTGCAATACAGTTGCTGAGCCAAAAAAAGAGGAAGTTGAAATAAAAGAAGCATCGAAGAAGAGTAAAGAGAATGCACCCAAAAACGCAGAAAAGGCTTCGGCAAAGAGCGAAACTAGTCAAGATAGGAAAAATCATAAGCGTGGTGAGGAAAGAGGAATGAAAGACAGAGATTCACATTTTGATAGTCGTGAAAGACGTGATTATGATTATAGGCATGCGAATTTCAGAGGCCGTGAGTATCGTAGATCTCGAGGTCCTGGTGATAAAATGAAATCGGAAAAGTTCGGTAAAGGGTCATCATATGGGTCAAGAAAACTAAGCAAATCAAGAAAGCAGTCTCATAATTCGGAAGAAAACATTTCTATCGAAGACGCTAAGAAAGACAAAACGCAAAAATCATCGCCTATAACATTTGAAACGAAAAAGGGATGTAATGAACCGTCAAATAGCGAAAAACAAATGAATGAGAACTCTAACGTAACGTCGTCTCGTGATGAATTCCGGAAAAGCAATCGAGCAAATTCTTTTAGAAACACTCGTGGTTTGGGCCGTAGTTATGGGCCAAGTAATTACGGACCACCGCCCTCAAAAGCAGCTTTCGGAGATACCAAGAACGTTAGTTATAAATCTGGCGAAAAGTCTACTGAATCAAAACCAGAAAAATCATCACAAGAACCTTCAAAAACTGAAATACCAAAAGCTGTATCTAAAGAAAGCGCTAATCAAACTAATTCTTCCGCTGTGGTAAAAGATACCCCTGTTTCAAATAACACCAAAAGTGCAAATATCATACGGAACCAAAAAGATAACTCAAGTTTTCGTTCAAGGGCAGCTAATCCGAGTGATGTGAACGTACATCGCACGGAAGAGATACCACCTCGTTTTCAGAAAAAAGGCAATTACCGCAGCGGCCGAGGGAGTAAGCATCATGGAGGAGGCGGCGGAAACCGATCCGATCGAGGAAGACGTCAGCGAACCCTAAGTAATCAAGAATCTGATATTGGAAATGATGAGTGGGAGACTGCTTCTGAAAGCAGTGATGTTGGAGATAGAAAAGAAGAACGAAGTAATAAAAATGAGCGTGTTCCAGCGCAAAACCAGCGGCATGAAAGCAAGCCCAATAAACGCAATGAGAAAAGAAAGGATTCAAAAGGGCGTCAGCAGCAATCTCAACGCAGCCAATCAAATCGGAACCAAAACCACGGTCATATGAGTAGTCCCAACCCAAATAGGCAGAATCAATCTTCTGTGAAAAATGGTCCATCGGTGGTTGATCCAAAAACAGATGATTCTTCAACTCTTGTTCTAGCTGTCAGTAATGTCATTATAGACAACCCGCGCGTTGTTAATGAAGCAATTACCGATTTAAAAACACGACAAAAAACTGGCAAAAGTAAAAATCATTCCAATTCTATTTCAAATTACGAATTGGAAGATGGTTTTCAGAAAGTGTCCTATAAGAAACGATTCAAGAATGCAGTTGGTGGCAATGAAACCAAGAAATTGAAACATGATGTAAGTAGTTAATCAAAATTTAAACGACAAAATTCACACCATTCTGTAAATTCTTTGATCATGTATTATTTCCCTATTCATTTCCATCTAAATTTCTTTTTTTAGATCGTTTTGAGTAAACCTAAATTGAATGCGCGATCACGATACACAAAATTACCACCACGTCTGGCGAAGCAAAAAGAAAATACAAGGTTGAACAAGTTGAGCAATGATGGTTTCATTCAACAATCACAAGAAGATGAAAACTCACCTGAACCGAAATCTCAATCAGAGACGGCATCAAAAAATGATTTAGATATAAAAAATGTCAAAGAGTCGAATACAAACATGAAAGGAGATCAAACTGTTAATGCATGGGCAAAACCTTTAAGTCACGCAATCCAAGCAGTAAATAGTACCATGGTCACAACAGTTGCTGGTGTCACCAAATCGAATTTAAAAAATAGTAACCAACAACAATTGAGTTTATCTTCAAAATCAAGCAGTTTTGACCAGCAGGATAGTGGAATAGACGTTAGTGATCAGCCAGCATCTGCTGCATCTTCCCAAAGATCGTCGCCCAGCAATGATGATAGTAACAAAGCAACTACCAAAGCGACTGTACCCACAACTTGTGTTACAACTACTTCAAAAGAGAGTGTATCTGATTTAGCTGATGATTTAGATGCTGGGAAGCCGATGTGTACAGTAATATTTCAAAACAAAAACTTAAAAGCTGAAAACGCAGTCTTGGATAAATTTGGCAATCCTCAAGATAAGAATACGGTAAATAATTAATTAATGTTCAAAATGAGACTGTTTAAAAGTTGAAAATCGAAGTGATGAAACATTTCTAATCTGTCAATCCTTTGAAATTTAATGAAAGAAGTTGTAATTCCTGATTTATTATGGCGATCTAGAAAATTATAATTGATTTTGTTTTATACTACCAAATACCTACTTGCTAACATTCAATTAATTTTGTAGGAAGTCACCCTCAAACAAACTGTGGTTGACGATTCATCTTCTTCAAGACCAATGCCGCCTTCACCATCAAATGAGTGTAGCGCCAAAGAAGATTTTTCCAAAATGGTAATAAAATAGTCATATTCAAAACTTTTTACATATCAGATCTTTATCATGCCTGTGATAATTAGATCTTTTCCCATTTTAAATTTTATCAGTATTCATCTTAAGTTAATATAGCAGATGGCAGAAAAATTTCTCAAGTGATAGAAATTAATTTTAACTTTATTAAGTCCTCTTAAGTAAACTAAATGTTGGTTGAGAATTTTTTCGCATGATGTAAAAAATGAATTGTATGAATGGCATTATTTATTCGAAACATTTTTCGCAATTTATTTATTGGATCAATATGCATTGAGCGTTTTCAACGATATTTTTATGTGTAATGCTTATAGAACACGCACACTTCGTTAACCCGATAAGCAAATCTTTCTCATCGGTGGGATTCAGTGTGCAACAATAAGATAATGAACTAAATTTTCATTTTTTGAATTCAACGCATTAAATCAAAGAATTCATTCAAAACTATAGTTTACAATGTATTTGCTTTTATAGGATGAAGAAGAAAATGCAAAACTCGGTTTTAATTTTAAAGAAGAAAAAGCAACTACTACGAAAGTTGTGAATAAAGCAGTTGGAACGCCACGCAACTCAAATGTTGATTTGCAGAAAAATACTGCAATTTCGCAGTCAGCTGACGAATTAAATCAACATTTGAAGATTGCGTCTGTAAAGAAAGTATGGGAAAACCTTCCGTCGATGCCCGCAGTTTTGGAAAACAATAACGAAGAATGCACCTCTTCTAGTGAAACGCTTACAAACAAATATGATAACTCGAAAACAAAGCAAGCAACGATCAACACCGAAACGAGCAACACGTTAACCAGTCTTGCCTCAGTCCACACAGCAATGACATCTGCTCACACGTGGGGTGGTAATGTAAGGCACGCACCTGTGACGAGTCAAGACGCGAACAAAATGAAACCACACTCGTATTCTCAACCGATGAATAATCAATTACCACAGTCTTTACTATTTTCTTCATCACCGCCTAATATCGCTAACCCTATGACCTCTCCTCTCGATGGATTAAGACAGATTCCAAACTATCACGTCACAGGTTTACCGCCAATATCGAGTCCACCAAATCTTATTTATAACACTCAGACTCAAATGACAAACTCAGCGCCTCCGAATATATATTCATTAGCGCATCCATTTAAAAACTTCCCGCAAATGATGGCTCAAATAGTATCTGCGCAAGCAGCTCCTTCCCCAGCTTATCCTCAGCATTTAATGTCGCACCAAAGTAACACTCTCGGTCAGCAAAATATCTACGTTCCGCAACCGACTCAGCCTGCTGTGAATCAAACAGCGGCAGACAGGTTTAGGATGAATCCGGTGCATCAACAAAATTTAGCTGCATCACACTTACTTAAAACGCCTTACGTACACCAGCCATCGACGCAACCAGTACAAGGATTGCATCGGATCCCGGTAGCTACATCAAACGCATTTTATTCGAACCAAGGACAGACAAATGCTGCGGCATATTTTCAGCAGGCTGGTTCCACACTGCAACAACAGCAGTACGGTTACGCTTCTGCGCAGCCACAGCTGATATCCGCACCTGGTTCACAAGTAGCACCACAACAATCTTACCGCACTGTTCCGATTACAATCGGCCGTACGGGTGTCGAGAATTCTTCGTCACGGCCGCCCAACAGCAAATACAATTATCGATAAAGTAAACGAAACAAATAGAAGAAGCTTCTCTTTTCTACATATAGATGTATACCGAAGAATTAATGAGCGAATAAACCACGTGTGTGACACGAAGCCGTTAGTTAATCGAATGATACGTCAGATCAACTCGCCCCTATGTTTGAGACGTGTGCCTAACAACTGAAATGTCTGTCATTGTATTGAGTAAACGAAATGCCGCGTGTGAAATGGCTTGGATATGTGATTGAAGCACTAAATGTTTCGCGAGACTACAACGTTGGCCACACACCCATGCACGAATTGGGGCCAAAAGTGTTTAGTCCGCGAGCATTTGTGAGCGATATGGAAAATCAGAGCGAATCAATGGCTAGAATATGGTTGAAAGCTGCTCTACTTTCGCATTACTTTTCATTAAAAAGAAATTAGAAGTAAAGATAAAATCGAGTTAAAAATAAAATTGTGTTTTTGAACGAAATTCCCTCATTGTCTTATTTAATATTTGCGGTTTTTGTAAATACATATTGCTGTTCATTAAATATTTCTTCACAACACGCATTTCTCCTTCATTTTCGTTATCCATCAATTTCTTCGTTTCATTTAGTTGCGATCAAGTTCTCAAAATTGTCAAGTTTTTTGTTTCTTTTAACTTCTCCTATCTGTAGAAGAACGCCAAATTTGGATACTATAAACTTAAAAAACGTGAATTCGCATCAATGATTTTAAGCAATGATTATTAGATATTGAACAGAAATTAAAATTTAATTAAATACAATGTTAAAATGATCAAATTTCAAAAATCGAACGAATTTCACTGATTTTTTTAAAATTAATTTTGATTTATTAAAATTAATAAACGGATATGAAAATGTTTGAAACAGGAGTAGAAGTCAAGTCAAGTTCTGAATTCATTTTCTTGCTCATTTCGTGTTGCCTGCGGTGTTCGGTGGGTTACCCTGAATAAGGGTTTGGAGTGTGAACACTTGGCCATCTGCTCGTCGTACTCTCTCGGTAAAAGGTTGTTAAAACTTAGCTAAAGAGGCACGTGCAGTAAAAGTTTAACCAAAATTAACCAAAGTTGAAAACGTTTTTGGCTCAACTACAATTTTTCATATTCTATTTTGCCGTAAATTTTAACTTTTAGTTTGTATTAACATTTTTTGAAGTTATTTTTAAAATAAAAATTAAAAATCATTTCATTCAAAATAAAAATGTTTGACTACAAAATCAGAAAGAGGAAAATATGATAAGAAATATTAAGGGGTAAGGTGACTACGACTTTTTTAGAAAATTTTAAGTGAAACTTTTGAAAAGATCCAGAAATGAGTTTAAGTGAGATTGCTTCTAAAATTATTCAAAGATGCTTAATTTTAATAAGCGTTTCTAAAGAAGCAAGTTTAAAATAAAAACTTTAGTTAAAATTTACAGCAAAATAGAATAAGCAAATTCGGATTTAAATCAAAAGCGTTTGTGTCTAGTGCGCTGCTCGATACCACTACACTATCGAGCTTTCACATATTTGTTTTAAATAAATTTAATACAGAAATCTAAAATATCTTTTCTTTGACCTGTAATATCTCTTGACCAGTTACGATACAGCAGCTTATAATTACACACTATGCGTTTCTTCGTGTGAAAAATTTGGTTAAAATCGGCCATTCACACTTCACTAATGTCCCTTGTTAGCTTGAAAAAAAAGGAAAGCTGCAGGAATAGGACCGTTTCAAAGATAGACGAGAAAAGTCAAATTAAATTCATTTTCAATAGCTACACAAAAAATTAACAGAGCGTTTGAAAAAAATTCAGTAAGACTCACGCTTAGTAAGCTTAATTTATACTCAATTTAATTTTATCTTGTGCATGAACAGACGAATTTTTTAAACAAAATTTTTGATAAATTGTATTGTTTCAACAACGACTAGTTAGAGAGTGAACACTTGGCCACCTCCTCGTGGTACTCTCGTGATATTTGTTATTTCAAAACTTCTTCAAAAGTGAAAGTAACAAAAATCTTTGTGATGGAAAAATAGTAAAAGGAGACAGAAACAAAAGAGGAGAAAGGAGATAAAAGATATTAGAAACAAAGGCAAAAATATTTTTCTTATCAATGTTTATCCTAGAGCCTTTCAAAGTGAATAACTGTTATGAGAGGAGCGATAATCGCGATTAGTTAATAATCTAAAACTATTTTTCGTTTTTTAGCAACAATTTTTTTCCAAATATCTGTGAAATAAATTGCAGTTAAAATAAAAATAGCAACTAGGACGGAAAAAATGTTCAAATGAATGAATATTTTCGGATGTTTTTCAATTAAATTTCCAACAATTTGCAGCGCAATTGGCAGAAATACAGAAGTTGAGAATATAAAAAGGCCACCGATTGAATTGGTTACATCAATGCGCTCTTCGATCAGAGAAAAAATTGCGGGAAAATTCCATGAGCATCCCAATGAGACCAAAACTATCGAAATCCAAAGATTTTTGATAGTTTCGAGGCCGAAAAAAAGCATGAAAATGCTGCCGAAAAGTAAAATTGTGAAGCTCGTATAAAGCATAGCCAACGGCTTCAGCCTCGATGCCAATGCGATCGAAAGTAATCTGCATGCCAAGTAAATTAAGTTGCATGTTGAAACCATGAGAGCGCTTTCTTTAGTTGAAAGTGCTAAATTCGTGTAATGCAAGAATGTCGGTAAATAAGTAAGAGTATTTGATTCAATTGTTCCCCAAGCGCATAACAGCAAACACGATAAAAGTACGAAGATTATGTAATATGACCGAGGTAAATCAATATGAACTAAGCTTTCGGCTTCATCCACGTTGATATTTTTAGTCTGAATTTGATTTTTTCCGCCCAACGAACGTTTTGGTTTCTTGTACGGTTTACATATTTCCAAAAGTAGTAGCGCAGTAAAAGTGATTATCGCCGTACAAGACACGATCAGATAAAGAATGGCCAAATTGTGCTGTGTTGAATGCATAGTTGAAGTCGAACTCGAGTTTGTTGCTTGTGTTGAAAATTCAGCCGCAAGCAGAGGTGATATAATCGAACCAAAAGAATAACAGAGATGAACTGCTTGCATGAAAATGCTACTCTTTTCATTCCACATTTCCAATATCAGAGTATTAACTGCGATATCGATTCCAGAGTTTGAGAAGCCAAAGATCGCTTGATTTACGATTAAATATTTAAGATTCGGTAAAAACGGAATCGTGCAGTTACAGAGTCCCATTATCACGAACGAAATAGGAAATAAGAATTGCCTGTTGACAAAATTGAATGTCCAAGCATCTGAATTATCATAAATTTTACTCATTTGATAACACAATCATTAATCGCTTACAAAAGAAAGCGCCCAGCAGAGAAAATACTGCTCTTGCTGTAAACAAATAGGAAAACTGTGATTGAGTTAAATTTCGCATTTTCGTCAAATCGACATCAGTCAAACTCAGCATCGTATTATTCAATGCCTTTAATTTAAATGTTACATTCAGTGAATTCAATAGAAACTTTTAAAGTTTATTTCTTACATATGAAAAGTAACAAAATCCAAGCAGTGAACTTAATACCAATTTGTAGCTTTTTGAGTTTTCGGTCATAATTATTTGTTGTGCCAGACGAAAAACTGCAAACTACTCACTTTTTAAACTAAATTAAAGTGATCTGAACTAACAAACTTAAAACTCAAATAAAAAAAGATTAAAAATCTTGGCGTACAATGAACATAACCATTGACATTGAAAAATAAGGTGTGAAAAACATCAAAACAAAAAATTCAAATCACGGAGTTGATTTATCTCAAAAGTGATTTTTTACTTCTTATCAAAATAAGCAGATAAAACTTTGCAAATTGACAGAACTTCCTCTGAAAAATTACTTTTTTGATATACACTCGTGATCACCTTAATATGTTATCTTATCCATTGAAAATTAAAGTTTTAAATGGAATATATTGCATATTAAGGTGGCCACGAGTGTACTTCTTCAATTACAAAGTGCGTTGTAAAGATTGTGCTTAGAAAAGAATAGAAAGGCGTATTTTTTAATGAGCTTGAAAGTTGGAAATTTCGTCGAGTAAAGTAAAAAATTATGTCCGAGAATTATGTAGATATGCTACATTGTTTTACCATTTGCACTGCTACCATCATATGATATTGTATTTTATCGTGATTATCATGAGGGGCTCTGAAATTCTTTTTTTTGATGATCATAAATAGAAATCTACTATAAAATAAATATAATCAATTGAGGAAATAAAATTTATTGATAAGCGAGAACATGCTTTGAGAAAAATAAATTTCAGAAAAACTCAGAAAATCTCAGAAAAACTAATTTCAGTTTGATTGACACAAACTTCCAGCTTTTATACTTTATTTTGATTACTTTTATACTTCCTTTAATTGCTTATTTGGATTCTTATCTATGGATAATGTCTATTACACACTTTGTAGTTAATTAAACGCCTTTAAAATTAAAATTTTGCACTCAAATTTCGAGTTTTAGTTGATAACTTAAAAAAAAATTCATTTGTTCATCAATTTATTTGTTTTGTCTTCTATTGTTCAAACAGAAAAAAAATTATTCAGTTACAAATGCTAAAATAAATAAATTATCAAAATGCAAAAATTTGGAAAATAATTCAAATATCGTCGTTATTTTCATAATTTAAGCAATCGGAATTAGAATAATATTAAGCAGCTCAAAGGTTGTCGATAAAAGGGTGAGTGTAACATTCAAATAAGTTGGAAAATTAAATTCAAGTCTGGTTAAAGTAAACCAGTGCTTAATCAAATCCGAGCTTACATTCAGCGATAAGTGCGCATATAAGTATTTGAAAATGAAAATTGTAGCCACAGTTTCATTTATTTAAAAACTTTACTTGGTTTCATTGAAAAAATAGTTTTTTTAAAATGCGAGCAGCAAAAATTTTGAGTCTTATTTTTTGTATTTCCTTAGTGATTTACATGATCATTGTAATGTTTTTTTACATCTTTTTCATCGTTTACGCAAACTTGTAAGTAATATAAATTTTAATTTGTTTAAATTTAATTTAAATTTAATTTTTTAAAACAAATTTAAATTTGTTTTAATTTCTTTTTCCTTAATTCATAACAAATAGGGCAGAATATTTTGGAGTCAACTAAATTCGCCGCAAGTTTATTTTTACAAATTTCGGTTTGGACTTACTTACTCAATCATTCAATGATCATTTTATTTTCTACGCTCAACTTTCTAATTAATTCTGGTTTGATTGCTTGCTCGATCGACTGGCTGCGTTCGGATCGAAATGCTATGAATGTATTAATTTTAAAATCTTGAATTTTAAAGGCATTTAACGATCATGGCATTTGTATATCTCTTTTTTAAAATTTTCAATGTTTTAATTTTATAATTTTTTAAATTGTTTAAACCGAATAAAAATTTCTCATTGAATTTAGTAATTTAGTAACCTCTATGCATATCAAACACGTGCTCCATAAAGTGATAGAAAGAAGTAATTTTATAAAAGCAATTTGTAATAATTCTAATAATTGTGAGTGACTGTAAAGATTTTCTGAATTTTAATATTAAGTAATTACAATACTTTCGATCACTAAGACCAAAGTTTTTTGGTGCCGCTTTAAATTTTTTATTATTTTTTAAATGCTTTAATCTGTGTAGATATAACGTTCATATGGCGTAATAAAGGTTTCTTCTTTAAAATTTTGTTACCAAAAATAACCAAATTTGATTATGTTAGAACGTGCGCCTTAAAATTGCCGTAGAAATTTTTTGGTAATATTTTCGAATCGTGCGTAGCGACAAGAGCCTGAATCACAAGAAGAGAATTTGAATGATTTATTAAATACGAGGAGAATCAAAATTAATTGTATTCAATCGCAGAAAACGCTTTATGAATAGAGATTAAATCCCTTTGTATAAAATATTTAAGATTATCTTAATATGCGATTTGGTTCTTTCTTAAATGCTCAATAATGTTTTTTTTTTAAATTTTGCACAAAATTCTGACGACTTGGACCTTAGCGTCCCAATAATTAAGGTTTGATTTATGCTCAACGGATTTTATGGTTGAAATCGTGACTTATTTACAAAATGCACAAACACAAAATGTGTTTGTAGCTAAGAGCAAACAAACTAATGAGTTTTACCAAATACTCGTGCGAGTTTAATGACAGAAAAGGTAAGGTGAGGCACGCATTTGTTCCCAAGCGACTATTTACGTTGCGAACAAGCGAGCTTTTAGCAAAAGGCTCTCCCAGTATTTTTCTGTACAATAGTTTCTATCGTGTTGGCGATAGCAGAATTGGTCATGCTTTGCGGCATTTACGAATGTAACTCTTAGTTATGTGACTATTATTGATATGAGTGGTGTTGTGGCTAAAGTTCACGCCAAATTTCATATCAATTTTTAATCAAATTTAAAACATCAATTTAAATCAAAATTTTGCACCAATCACGCACAAAATTTGAGTACTTCTCACAAGGCAAGGTTTTCGACTATCAAGCACAACCTTTAGTCAAACCAACTTTGTTATATGTTTTGGGGGCGAGAAAACGATAGCTGATGTAAAAAAAAAACGTTCGGCATTGCTTCGGGCTAAAAATTCAAATTTTTGTTATCTTGCTCAATTTTCAAAAATTTTTTACAAGAGCCAAGCAAACATTACTTACAAACTTTATTGTATATTATATTTGATGGTTTGAAAATTTGCAACAAGAAAATTCGATTTCTTACACTAAAAAGTAAATTTTATTATTTTAATAGCGATTTTTTAAAATCGATAGGAAAATAAGATTTAAATTTTTATTAAAAATTCACAACTTTTAAATTATTTTTTCAAAAATAACTAAAAACAACGCATAAGAATGTTCGTTTCAAATTTAGATTTTAAATTCAAATTTTATATTAAAATCTTAACATAAACATAGCTAGTAAGTAACACATTGATGCTTAATATCCAAATGGTTTGTTTGGATTTTAAGCATAAAGAAATGCCCGCACGCCAGCTATCGTTTTTCTCGCTCCAAAAAACATAAAAATTTGGTTTGACTGAAGGTTGTGTTTGACAGTCGAAAACCTTCTTTTGTCAGCACCAAAATTCACATCCCTGTCGATCACTTGAGCATGAATTGATTTTTATCCATTGGAAAAATAGTTGATAGCGGAAAAATCCATTTGTATGTTAATTCTGGTTTCTTTTAATTCGCTAGTCGAAAAGTACACCAAGCATCAGAAAAATCGCAGCATTGTTGCATTTGTGTGTAAACAATTCTAAAGTTTCTCGCAATAATTGCATCACATAAGGACTCTTTATTTTAAAAGTTTTTGAGGTTGCTTTTTGGTATGTATTGTCTTGACCAAAAAGCAGTTATTTTGAGTAAATTTTCATAAAAGAAGCAAAACATGAAACGATCTGATTCTTATCGTGCTTGGCTTACAAGTTAAAAAGTTTTTCTCTCATGCTGAAGTGCTTAAAGCCATAAGTTCTTTACGGTCAAAGAGAGCAAAAGGTCCTGATGGCCTAAAAGTAAAAGTTTATAAAGATAATACCGATATATTGTTAAATCCAATTTGGTTTATTATTAATGAGTTGGTAAGACAAGGAAAATCTGTACCGGATGAATGCAAAGTATCTAAAATTACTCCTATCCCCAAGATTAAAGATCCAAAAGACGCAAAAAGTTTTCGACCAATTGCTATCTCCTCTATCTTTGTCAGTGTGATCGAAAAGGTACTTGCAAGCAGATTTAAATTTAATGACTCAAATCAACATGCATACTGCAAATATAAGTCGACTGAAAGTGCTTTAATCGAAATACTTGATAAGATTACTAGTTTTTTGGATAAAAAGTTAAATCCTATTGTAATTTTTCTCGATTTAAGTTCTGCCTTCGACACAGTTAAACATTCAATATTAATAGATATGATAAAAAATGACAACGATTTAGATCCTTTCCTAAAGTTGGCAATCGTTAACTTAATAATTGGAAGAAGCATAAGAA